>JAAGKR010000456.1:12500-85860 GCA_011419295.1 Clarias macrocephalus | reverse complement strand
GCCCCCCCCCCCCCCCCCCCCCCACTCAATACAAATCAATTTGTCCCAAGAGTGAAATTTTACGCTAGATGGCTTCCAGCAAAGCAGTTACCGAAGTCACTCTGTGTGCCACTCAAATACTACTAGGCATCTAGTAACTAAATAATGTAATACTATACCCTTATGTAATATAATATTACGCTATAGTAGACAGAAAGCTATTTTCTAATTTTATGCTTTGAAAGTGTGAAATTGCCTTATTGTGATATTTGGGAGGGCTGTTTAATAAGAATGCAAGTATTTAGCTAGAGCTCATGTTTGTTTGCTCTGTACCGGGATAGAATTCTGATTTGCAATTCCTTTGCATGTTATGTTTTCTATTAGCATTTTTAAATAACAAATCGATTTATGCAGAAACCGATATAAACGTCTTGTGTAATTTTGTATGCATCGACGCATAAGAGAATGACACAGTTTACAGCATCTTCCCATTCAGTACAAACAGCAGAAGGGTCGATTTAGGAAGTGTGCACGGGCGCATGTTTCGCAGAGCATTAGTACGGAACATTCGGGGCAGAATTTATAGGATGCATAATGAGGGAGGAATAAAACAAAAGCGAGACACTTCTCTCATCTTCCTGATTCGGATGAAGAGTGTGTCTCAGCATGTGCGAGCGTGTGTGCATGGAATTCTTATACTGATCCTCTCTCCGTGTTGCCCTGGCAACCATTTTTCACAACACGCAGCCGAGATACCCACAGAGTTCTGTACATATTTTGACAAGGTTGTTGTCAGAAGTGCAGGCAGAGAGAGAGAGCGAGAGAGAGAGAGAGAGAGAGAGAGGAGGCAAAAAAGGATGGCAAGAGGTGTAAAGAAGCAGACGAGAGTGAAAACTAGAGATAGGAAAGGAAATGACATGAAGATGTTGCAGGGGCTAGATAAGCCAATGAATGACTGCTTAAACAAAAAGCCCTTTACATACACACACACACACACATGCACATGCACACACTTAAAAGCCCTCATCTTATTCAAGAAAAAAAAAAAAAAAAAAAAAAAAAGGCAGCCCATCCGCCTCAGTGAGGTATGAAGTGTGTGTAGGCGAAAGGCTCTGGTTCCCTCCTGCACGCTGTTGGAGTCTGGCTGCAGGAGCCCACATGGTGGGCCGCCCCAGATATGAAAGTACACAAAACCCTTTTTTTTTCTCTTCCTTTCTCTGTCTCTCTCTCTCTCTCTCTCACACAGACACACCACTTGGCAGGCCCAAATCAAGCTACCCTCTGTGTGCCTTCAAAATCCTCCTGCATGCCTGTCGCTCCTTACAACATGTCAGACAGTGTGTGAGTATGCAGATAGTGTGTATGCAAGTGGATTTCCAGCTATGAGGAATCGCTTTAAGCATAGGATAAACCCGACCTAGCTAAGATTGAATGCCAGATGCCGGAAATTTTGAAGTGTTGGTGGTGGAAGCAACAATTTCCTTCATCACACTTTCATCACGGGGGGAAAAAAAAAATAAAAAAAAAATCACATTGTGCACTTGTGAATCCTGTGAACTAATCTCTATCCTACACCCAGCTGTCAGAGCAGTCCGATATTATGAGATTAACACATCACACGTTCTGGATGCTCTTTTTCTGAGCACACTTTCGATTCACTTTGGGGATAATTCTACATGAAGCAGCATGTTGCTCCTTCACCTCAGAAAGCGATCCAGGGGAAACGGAATAAGAAGAACTGGAGTAAGATGGGGTTGGGGTTACCTCTCAAAGCGACAGGTATTGAGGCCGATCTTGACAGACACGGCGCTGCCGGCGTTCAGGTGGCTGCCGTGGATTGTGATCCTTGTCCCGCCAGAGAACGGACCACGGGACGGCGTCACCCGCGTGAAGTACGGAGACTGAGGGGGCGCGTACACCGCACATGATCGCAAACGGGAAAGAAGAAAATTTTATAGTGAAGTACATTCGATTATACAGACATGATATTCAGATCATTTAACACCAACAGCTTATCACATCATACCAGTGTGAAATTTAAGTTTGATTTCACAAAAAATAAGTTTTTTTTATTCCCCTGATCATTATATAAAATGTTTAGTCAAAGAAATTGTCTAAAGGTTTTTATGTAAACACTATGCTGTATGTCTATATTAACAGAGAACAAAAGAAAAACTCATGTGTGAACTATATGAAAATTATGTTATGAATCAATACTAATTCATTTAATAAATTAATATGCATATTTCTCAGAGCGCTGGAAGGATCACGAGTGGTTCTACAACAGTAATGAAGTAGCATTTATTGAAAAAATTTAAGTATTTCCCATTTTATTAATCGCATTCTTTTTACATTCATACGAGTATATTTTTTTAATGATTTTTTTTGTTGTTGCACAAGTTATATATATTTCTGTTTTTGAAATGACCAAGAACGTTTTTAGCCTTTTTAATTTTTCTTTTGCATTATTATTTTTTAATGAATATATACAGGCATCAGGATTGTGCAGTGTAGAGTCGTATCCTTTTTTTCAGCACAACCTTAGGCAATATGATGAAATTCACTTTATTTTATTTTAACCAACTATATAAACATGACTGAGCCCAAAAAATAGGGAAAAAAGGGAAAACAAGAATGGGGGTGCGGTGGGTGTGATACCATAGATACCATAGTGATGTGTGCTTTCTGGTGGTTTCAATTTTTCTATGACCAGAAAATGACATTATTACGAGCATTTAGTGGGTTCTACATTTCCATATTGTGGTAGCACGTAACTTTGGTTCTCTCCTGTGATATTTTTTTGAATCATCTTATCCTCTTCTTGAGAAACAGCAAAGTCTGCTATTGTGGAGACATTCCCATGATAGAACATTTTCAAATCTGACTTAAAGTTTTCACCCCATTTAAATGATCAGGTTTATGAGGAGCAGTCATCATGCAAGTTACTGGCTACTCTTATTATAGAAATAGTGAGACATTAGAACATGTGCATTAATATTAACCTGTGACCTGGATTACAGCCGTGCTGTTAGAGAAAAATCAATGAATGCTTTCTGAACAGTTAGATTTAGAACTAGAATTCAACGACTCTGAATAGATTTCAGCATCCAACACTGACTCTCAGATTGAGTTTAACCCTTAAATCTCGAGAGGCGCAGATCCGTGCTAGAAACAAAACATTGTTCAATGACCGATTAAAAAAAGAAAATAAAAAGAAAGAAAAGCTGCCAGACTGTGTTGAAAAGAGAGGCTGTGTGTTTGGGTGTCATGCAGGACTAGTATTTACAGCTGCTGTAACGTACAGTAAGTGATGAGATGAATTAATGAATACTGCTTATAGAAAGCATTCGGTCTTCTTTAATAAAAAAAAAAAAATGCTAACCTTTGGTATAAGAGAAATAAAACACTTTTGATATGTGCCGCTGTTGAAAAAAACTATTCCATATCACAAAACTGTGTAGCCATTTCAGTCCTTACAAATATTGTATTGTGTATTCAAGTGCATGATGGGAGATTTTTCACCATAGCGCCTACCTCACCTCTATTAAACTATTAACCTGCATTCCAGGTACACTATCAGTCAATAGTTTGGACAAGTTCTAATTCCTTGATCTTTCCAGATTAAATTTTTTCAGACATTTTAAAACTCTAAATGAAATTCTCCTGCAGCACAGCTAAGTTTTTCCTGAGCTGTTTTTTTGTAAAAAGCCAGTTTCATGATGATACTTGATGGGGGTTGCAAATGCTCTTAACAATACAGTGGTACTACAAGCGACCGAGTGGGTCGAACATGCTTCAGGTAAGCCAATATTTTTTGGTGATGTTTTTTGCATTTTTTGCAACATTTAGTGAAGACATAGCACCATGGGTCCCAAAAATGTTAGCAACATTCAGTTTCATTTTTAAAGCAGACGATGCCAAGAGGAACCATAAATTAAGGTTATTTGATATTTTACTTTATTTACAAGTCTTTTGATTGTTTTTTTATGAAAAAATATAATATGTTGGAAATTGATAATATTGGTAATACGTTTTGAGTGGCTGGAACAGATTATCTGCGTTTAAATTATTTCCTATGGGAATATGGGTTTTGCACTACCAAACTTTGCCTTAGGAATAGATTAAATTTGTATGCCGAGGTAACGCTGTACTTTTTTTTTTTTTTTGCAAGAACTATTCCAGACAGATGACCTTCAATGTCTTAGAATAAACATTGTTGTTGTTACTCAATTACGTAATGCCTTATGAGTTATTTCATAGTTAAAAAAAACAACAAAAAAACAGTATTGTTCTAGCATGTAGAAAGTATATCTAAACTTGGGTCCAAATTTTTGACTGGTTCATATATAGTAAAAGACATCATAAATAAAATATATTGTTGTTAGTACTACTCCACTACACAGCGAGAGCATAAGAGAGTCGTGTACTCACCACAAATGTGAAGGCTTTAGGCGAGACGGCTCTGTACTCAGGCTGACAGTCTCTCACACACACCTCCACCTGAGCCTCCTGCACCCGATAGCCTGTAGCGTCTGCTACACGACACACAATCCTACAGGCAAGAATGTGAAAACAACCACATTTTCACGCTTTCTCAAACAGCAATCGCACATCGCTTTAAAAATATTCCTCCATCAAATCGTGTTCGGAATTTGATGCGAAATACAAGTTTAAACACAGCATGAAATTCTTCATATAGTTTTGTATACAGCCGTACATTCAAAAGCAACCGAGTATAATTTATATTCATTTACACATTTACATGGTGCTTATGCCCAATTTTTAATTTTTAACATGTCCAATGTTTTGTGAGCCCTGTAAGGAACACTGGGGACAAAAATATGTAAAAGAAATAAAAAAAAAAAAAAACATTTTAATCCTGAGATGGATTCTGAGTATAGCTGGGTCAATGTAAAACTAGTCGCTATGAAAGTGGCCATGTCAATATGAAATCAACTTTTAAAATGAAATCTATTAAAATAAAAATTAAGAAACACAAAATTAAAAAATTAAGAAGTGGATAGAAATTAGATAAAACAGATTATTAAGAATACAGATCAACAACATTAACCATATGGGATGTGTTATGATTGGTTAGTAGAATTCGGTCTCATCTGTGATTGGTTAGAAACCTTGAGCATGAAGGCAGGGCTTAAATCACTGTGTCTTTAACACAGTTAAGTACAATTTGTTAATTATTCAATCTGTGCAAGTCTAAACCACATTTATGTACAATTAAGTGAAACAATAATGATGATGATTAAAATAATAAGGATCAAGGATTATAAAATAAGAAGAACATACTGCAAAACTGTGTGCAAGCCTGAGTGAGATTAAGAAATCACTCTGCATTATGATTGTTTAGATGAATTTGATCTCGTCTGTTACTGGTTAGAAGCCTTGAGCACACAGCCGGGTCTCATCATGTTTTCAGCCCAGTTTGGCTCAAAGTTTGTTAATCATTAAATCTCGGTGTCTTTCTAAACCGCTTTTATGTATAATTAAGTCATTCATAAATAATAATGATGATTATATTTCAGTGATGATTGAAATAATAAAGACAGATTGCAAAACTAACCAGAATCTCTTAACAAGCTTGTGTGAGGTTAAAGAATCCGGCGTTCTGAGTTATGATTGGTTACAGGAATTCAATCTCGTCTATGATTGGTTGGAAACCCGGAGCACGAAGGCAGGACTTCATCATGTTTTTAAGCGCAGTCTAATAGACCTGTAATTATAGGAGTCACGTTGGGGTTCGCAAGATCTTGCAACAATTTTTTTTCTCTCTTTCCTACAAACTTTTTCTTGCAGTATTTTCATTTCCTTTTAGATGTTCTGTAGTCCAGACTTGACCAGAAATGCTTTTAAATAATCTAGTTTGCTTTTTGTGCTAAAAGGAAAATAAAAGGCAAATCAAATATTTCTTTTCCTATAAATGCAGCAAAAACAAAACAGGATTATTTTCTACAAGCTCTTTTCAATTTTCTCGAAAATATATGGATGGATATATGGATAGGTAGACGGATAGACAGGCAGACAAATGTCCCAGCAAAATATTTTGTAATACAAACGGAGCGGACGTGAGAAGAAATACTTTATCTTCCAGGTCGCGTGGGGAGCTGAGGCAGGTCATTGGATATTTTCATTTTGTCATATGTTGTTCAGTAATGTAATTTGGTTGTGATTAAAATCTTTTAATTATGTCAGGGTGTGATTTTCTCCTCTTATCTTTGATGAAATGTAAAAGCCCTTCATCAACAAGCATGTCAGTAATTTCACCGGCCAGTTTAACACAATGCAGAGGAGACAGAGGAGAGAGGGAGAGAAAGCGGCAGGGAGCAGGGGAGAGAGAGAGAGAGAGAGAGAGAGAGAGAGAGATGGACAGATGAGAAATGAATGACAGAGACCTGGGAGAGCTCTGGAAGTAGCCTAAGGCCCCCCTCTGCTCTAATGAAAACCCATTTCAGCAGTGATCGAGGAGCAAGACAGGATAGCGAGGAGAGCAGAGCTGAGTTGGTACTGTACCTGAGGGTGCTCTCTCACTCACACACACACACACACACACACACACACACACACACACACACACACACACACACACACACACACACACACACACAGGAAGAGAAAGAAAGAGAGATGGACCTTTTGCATGTGTTCTCACTGGTGGGTTAATTAGCTGGATGTGCATGTGTGTGTGTGTGTGTCTGTGTATTAGCATCTCTGTGATTAATGAAATATGTCCACCCTTCCTATCATGCCTCAGGGCATCTCCTCCTCCTATAGTGGGTTATCAGCTCCCCTGCCTCCTTCCCCTGTGCAGGTGGCCATGGCACTGCGCCCACGGAGACGCACATCTCTATGTTCCAATACAACCGCTACCACGGCAACAGCATCCCCATGGCGATTACAGAGCGACCAGATTATGACAAATCTGGTCAGAGACGACAGTCACTATTTTTTATTTATTTTATTATTATTTTTTTGTGAACGCCTACAAAAGCTTCTGATTCACACTTAGCTACTTTAATAAATCATGTTGCGCAGCAAAACAAAGTGTGTGTATGCCTGTAATACTTGTCTAATGTATCATTTCCTGTCTGAATGAACTTGCTGTGACCTCTGACATTAACACACACCCCTCGGTCACAGACAGACAGTCTGAAGGTATGGTTGTTCACTTTGCCTGAGACGACAAATCAGGTTCAATTAAACCTGCTCATCTTAATAGCGAGACGTAATCAGCTCCTGCGGGCAAGGTTAAACGGCCGTCACGGTCGTTCTGCTCCTCAGTAAGAGAATTATCAAAGTACGGTTATCTTTCACACATTAGATCACGTTATTACGCCGCCATTACAATGGACTAATGCTAAACATTACAAAGGGTGCAATCCCTGCCGTTACTTAATGGGCCTGAGTCGGCGAATTAGTATGCAGCAACTCGCACCTTACATTACTGTTCTGCGATAAATGAAAAACTGGAAGGAGAAAGGGTAAAGATGATGAATTGGAGGCAACTCACTGTTCAGCACTGATGTATTCCTCCTCGATAGGCTGGCAGGCCACCTTCCCGATCCGGATGCCGTTCTGGATGTCGCGAAACTGCAGGCCCAGGTTCTCTCCGGTGATGGTGAGCTGGGTGCCTCCCTGGCGCGGCCCCGTCTCCGGAAACAACTGCGCCAGAGAATGAAGGGCTTTTAGCAATCAGTCATTACACCAAGCGTGCAGTCGTGCTGCATGTACACACACACACACACACACACACACACACACACACACACACACACACACACACACACTGCATCCACAGCATAACTCCAGAAGCCCTCTTAAGTTAAAGCTCAATGAACAGCTTCTTTTCTTTTTCTCTGTTCCACACCTTTGGAGCGCACCAAGGAGGATGTTAGCACGGCGGAAGAGAAGTGACGATGAATGCGCGTGAAAGCGCGAGATGTGTGGCAAGAGGCTATGATGTGCGAGCTGAATTGGGAGGGGATGAAGAGGAGAAGCGAGAGTGTAAGAACACGACAAAGAGTTCATCTGTCCTTAGGCACACCTTAAATTAGGCCCGGGTGAACAGAACATAAACTGGAGAGGAGAAGGAGGAAGAGTATGGGAGGAAAGAGGAGAATATATGAATAGGGAAGAGCAAAAGAGAAGGAAAGAAGTGGACGTTGAAGAGAAAATAGGTGAAACGAGAATAGAGGACAGGATAGAGAAAAGGAGAAAAAAAATGAACATAGTGAGTTGAGGCGAGGAGAGAAGAGGAGAACAGAGGAGAGGAGAACAGAGGAGAGGAGAATAGCAAAGAGAAGAAAAAGGTAAGAAAGAAGGTGATGTGAGGAAGATAAAGAAGGGAATAAATTTGAGGAGAATAGAGAAGAGACGAGAAGATGAGAGGGGAAGGAATAAAAGAAGCGAGGATGAAAATGCCATGTGTACTGAAGAGAACGTGAGGAGAGGAGATCAGAGGAGAAGAAAAAAATGGAGAAAGGAAAAGAAGAGAAGGTGAGGAGAGAATAAATAAGAGGAGAGATAACAGGAAGAGAATTTGTCTCAGGAGGGTGGTTTCGTGCACAAGAACGAGAACAGAGCGATGAGAATGTTTCCAGAAAGAAAGTTTCTCTAATAGCTGTTTGTGAAGTAGTGCTACAGTCTGTCCCTAGTTTTCTGTTCCTAATGAAATTAACAGTTAATCCGGCGAGTCACATCTCAGCCCTGAGCACGACAAAGCAGGACCTTCGTTTGGCAGGAAGGGAGGTTTTTCAGCACAGAAATCCTCCTCCAGTTAATATTCAATTAGCTGAAAAACGGATACGAAAGCAAATCTTTATGCACATAGAAGAAATGCACGTCTGTGTGTGACTGTGTGTGTGTGCGCGCGCATGCGTGGGTGGTTGGGTGGGTGGGTGGGTGGAAGGAATAATACTGAAAAAAGCTGAGTGATGGAAATGAAAGGGAGCGATCGCACCGCTGCTGCGGCGTGCCCGAACCTTGTGTGTACACAGAGACAGAGACGTACTCCCGTGGACACGGCGGGCCTCACACCTAGACGACAGGCTGTGGTGTCTCAGTGGGTAGAATCAGTGCTAAATTAGACAGTTGCAATGACCTATGTCTCCAGCTAAGCACACACATACAGACTCCGCAACTGTTCCCAATAGCAACAGATGGCTTGAGGCCCAAACTCCAAGAATTCACACTCTGCTCCTACAACACCTGAGGCTTATAGCACAAGACACACACACACACACACACACACACACACACACACACACACACACACACACACACACACACACACACACCTTTAGATCTGTCTTTACATCCCATTTCTCACATTTATGCCCAACTTGATTCTAATAAACATACTGAACTGAAATTTTCCTCTCGTATTTACATATGCCATGCATCCTGAGTTTCACGCTCAATGACATTTGCGCTTACTTAATAACGTCAAAAGAACACTTGCTACTTGCTACGCATGTGCTCATGACCAAACCCCACTAGATTACATTAGCTAGTCTACCGAGCAACATCAAGCTCCAAGGTGCGGCCCAGTACAGTGGAGCCTGGGATTACGAGCATAATTCGTTCTGGAAGTGGGCCCAAATCATCATTTTGGGGAGGTGAAAAGGTGAGTGTGTGTGTGTCGATGTCAAATTACGCGCACGTACACACATCGGAGACGCTGAAAGAGAGAGGGAGATGTTGATTATGCAAGTAAGAGACGAGCACTAAGACCCAGCAGAGGTGTCAAACTAAGAGTTGCATGCGTGATGCATGATACTCGGCGCTCGTAAACTAATACTTGCTCGGTTTCTGATTAAAAATGTATTAAAAATCTTTGCTCGGTTTGCGGAACACTCGTAAACCACGTTACTCGCAATCCGAGGTTCCACTGTACTGTGTTTAAGTAACCTTGAATCTGACCGTGGCGTGTAGTGGCGAGTCAATGATCTTTTTTAGCGCAGTCCAAGTTTAGAATGTAACGCATCATGTTCGAATCTTAGACGAAATCCCAGGACGTCGTTGGGTTTCTGGACTCTCTGTATATTAATAGTGTTTTAGCAAGCATATAGATTATGTAGATTTTACTGTATATGCTAATATCTAAGATTTTATCTAAGAGCATAACATTATCTTTATCTAAGAGCATCTGAGTCACTTTCATATGTGGTCCTAGATCAGATGCATATTCGATACGAGATCATGTGACTCGAATGAAAAATGTAAGATCGGAATTTGTGTGACTGCGTATGAGTAGAGTGATGACCTCGTCAGTCAGCACCGGCAGTGAGGGGATTTCAGAGCAGTGCTTGCAATAGCTGCTAAAACAGCTAAAGTGAGGCATCTGGCTTTCTTCCTTCTTATGGACCTCAAAAAATACAGCAGACTAACTGCTTGCCATCCTTCAGAGCTAAAACCCCAACCTTTTTCTTCTAAAATCACACCCATTGTAAAAAATGAACGAGCACAAATAAAATGTGTTTTATACCGAGATGGTGCATGCGTGCTGTTTCAGGGTCAGATAAAAGTCACTTGTACTCATGAATATGAACCATCATGACATGCAAATCCAATTTGACCAAAACACTGGGATTAAGCAATGATGCTTGTAATGTGAACGTAGCCTAAGATTCATTGCTTGCTTCAGCAATACTGCTACACAAACAATTACAAACCTGAGATAAAATGCTAAATGTTTTCCCCCCCTGATTTTCTCCCTAATTTAGTCGTATCCAATTCCTCCCTGTCACTACGGGGCTCCCACATTAAGGCTACTACTACCACTCAGTCGGGAGGGATGAAGAATGTCACATGTTTCCTCCGAACCACATGATGCCAGCCAACTGTTCGCTCACGCACCGTTGGGGCGGAGTAACAAACTCAGAGGACAGCGCTATCCGCTCCTTTCCGCGTGTGCGAGCTCACAGACGCTCCTGAATGGCTGTAGAGCCATGATTAATGCAGGAGCACTAAGTACCTCTCATCACTCCCCTCTGAGAGAACTCGGCCAATCAGCTCTCTCTAGACCTCCGGCTACGAGAGTTTGCAGCATCACCCGGGAATCGGACTCGACTTTTTGGTAATTAATATTGCAACATCACAATCGCCTATGACTTTACTACGCATTAGCTACAAAAATGTTAAGATGTGCTAAACAACGACCTAGGACTCAAAAAACAAACCACCGCAAACTTGTGTCAAAGAACCGTCACAACTCGCCAACCAACCATTACAAACTACATGTCACAATTAGATAAGAATTTTCAGGACTTTGCTAGAACTACTAGGACTCGTCACGTGTTAATGGTGACATGGATACGCGTGTTTTGGATATCTATAACTACTACATTGAGTTCCGTCATAAATATCATATGTCCTGTAGTATCTATTATGGCAGTGGTTCTCAACTCAGGTCCTGGAGGACACACTGCCCTGCGCAATGTAGTGCTTTCTCAGCTCCCAGCACACCCGATTTAACTAATCAACTAATTAACAGCGTTTCCTTAATTGAAGTGGGTGTGCTATAGCGGGGAAATGTTAAAATATGCAGAGCGGTGGTCCTCTAGGTATAAGGTTGAGACCCTCTGTATTAGAGCTTACTATTTAGTAATCTAGCGCACACTGTTCGATTTCTCCATGTTAGTAACAGATTTGCTCCACCCCCTTTATGAGTGGTTCTCAAAGTTGTTAATACCAAGCAAAGAATTCAGCATCATTTGAATCATTTTGGACCACAAGCTACAATCCACACACTGCTATTTTATTTATCTTTTATTTTATCAGTGACTACATTTCACAATTGTGAGCACGCTTGAAATTTTTTCGACGCCTAGGATTTCTCCAGCACCATGCTGTACCGACCTTATGATTTCCTACAATCTCAAAATTGCACCGAGATCTAATTCGGACATGTGGGAAAGCCTCGTAAGGCACAAAGACGCTAAGTGAGCAAGAAAGAAGTGACTCGAGTTTCTGTGATTGTGGTAAAATGGGAGCAGATGGCTAATTCTGATTAGTTTTTTTTGTAGGTCTGACATCACCTCTACCAAGTATAAAAGAATGCGATCACAGTAAAAAGAGAGAACTAGTAGTGGGGGGAAATTCAGCACAGAAGCTACAGCTCACAGTAAGAAGATAATTAAGAAAATAACTTGGCAGTGGTTTTAATAATGCGAATATATTTGCTTAGTATATGTGCTTAAATGGCGTAATACATCATTTGAAATACTTCAACTAAATTAAATTTTGAATGCAGTTCTATTAAGTCTATCTGACAAGCCCGAGTGTGAAGATGAGTGTGCAGTGCTCACCTTGGTGATGCGGGGGTGCGTGCAGCGGCTGTTTCCGGTTGATGCGTGCATCCATGTGTGTTCGGGTGTGGCGCACTCCTGCCTAAGCGAGCACTTCTTGTCTTGCACGCACCAGCCACATTCGAAGCGTGGATCTGCCTTCAGGCACATGCCGCAGCTCTCCCTCAGAGCGTAGCATTTATACAGGTGAGCTGTGCATACACAAGGCAAAAAAGCAGCAGGAGTTACGCCAAGCACGCGCCCAAACCCTGATGGCGAGCTTTCATTGGGCCAGCTGCTACACTGCAGGAGGCCCGCTAACGTACCTTTTATATTGTAGGGGTTGTCGATGACAAAGTTTCCGTTCCAAACCACTGAGAGTTCCACCGGCAGGTCGCTGATGTCGTTTCCCTCGTAATTATACTGCAAAATAAAAAAGATTCACATTATTAAGATTAGGATTCAATTATTTGTCACGTGTACTTTACAGAACAGGAAAATGAGGTCAGAGGGCAGGGTCAGCCAGGATATAGCGCTTCTGGAGCAGATAGGGTTAAGGGCCTTGCTCAAGTGGCAGCTTGTCTGGGCTGAACATTGACCAGTAATCCAAAGCCTCAACTGTTGGAGCCACTACTGCCCCTATTATCACTGGATAATAAATATAACGCGGTACACACTGCCGTCAAAAGCTCAACGACAAAATCAAAGACTAGAGCTTGGCAGACTGTTAATTTGATTTAATTGAATTTTTGGGCGTTGTGATTTTTGATTCCATTCAGTTTGATAGTGCTAATGTTTAGTGTCTGATTTGCCTCAAGCAGCTATTTTTATTAATTTTTTTATTTTTTTACATGTTTTGGAGTATTACAAACATCTAAATATCTAATATTTATTAAAATGCCATGTAACATGTGTTGTTGATTTTTTAATGCAAGTTTCATAAAAGAAGAAAGAGTCTTTATTTCCAGCCAAATTCTGCTCCATACTCCAGTCCAATAGGTGGCAGTGTTGCACCAACTGTACATGATTTCTAAAGAAGAAGAAGCAACAAGTTTTTTTTCTCTCTCTCTCTCACTCTGTCTCTGTCACATGCAAGTGTTTGTGAAAGATGGATGCGGTTTATATTTTCTGCAAATTAAAAACTGTGGTATATTTAAGGAATTTGTCACTTTTTGGACAGTTTTTGGATCATTTAAAAGTTTACTGAGACAGAATCAAAAACTGACTCATCGATTTTATTTACTAATTCAACCAACAAAAGATACACTAAACTAAAGAAACGATTCAATCACACAGCTCTAATTTTTACTGTGTCTTTCATTGGAGAACTTTAGGAGACTCAGGATCAACCGGATCTCTCAGGGACGTGGGCTGTAGGAAGGGATGCAGTAATGGGGATGATTCGCTCTGTCCTTCAGCGGTCACGCTACATCCGTTTCGTGTTCACGCAGCCCTCCTTCCCCATGTTTCGCTCCTCGCTCCTACACTTCCTCTGGCTTATTAAAATGGAAGTCTTGTTCCTCTCACACCTAGTTAGAGGTGTTTCCAACATCATGCTTTATTCAGTGTTATAACAACTAACCAATCAGTCTGAGAAAAAAGCACGACCATGGAAATTCTGAGCGGCTGCATGCAACGGCTAGGATGAGCGAGCTGCATCCTACACAATGCATACTGATGCTTAGCGTGCTTACAAATAATCCATATGAAGAGCTCCTTGTTATAGTATTCACAGAAGCTGAATTTTAATTTTAAAATACCAGAAACCATGAACGTCTAGTCATGGAGGCTAAACATAATTAGTGTGATTGCTCGAGCGTTCACACTGTTGTTCTCCGCTTAAGTTTTATCTTTATTATCTTTAGTCCAACCTTTTTTGTGCAGCTGTTTTCCTAGTGCTTATGACATACGGACAACTCTGGTATGTTCCTGTGTGAAAAAAAAATCGCAACCTAAAAAAAAAAAAAAGATTTCCTAAAGCTCGACTATGGAGGCTCTGGTCATCACCATCTTGTGAGGAGCTGATTCCTTCTAAACCCCAGTTAATCCTTAAATGGGAAAATGGGTGTCTGGCTGTTGGAGGGAACATGCTTCCTTACCTCAGTTACCACAAGCTAGCTAGCTTAGCTTTAGCTAGTGTGGCAAATATTAATTTATATGCTAATGTTACTTCGCATTTGATTGAACTCTTCCTAGGGTCATACAGCCACTCACAAAAGTGAGTGCACCCCTAATTTCAGCAAATGTTTTAGTATATCTTCTCAAAGGACAATACTATAGTCAATGTGCAGCTTGTATAACAGTACACATTTACTGTCCTCTGAAAAAACTCAACAGACAGCCATTATTGTCAAAATAGCTGGCAACAAAAGTGAGTACACCCGAAGACAGCTGTACATCTTTAACCATGCATATGATGCATAAGATATTTTTCATGTTCATGTGTTTGTCAGTGACCAAGTATGTCTCCAGACCTGAACCCTATTGAGCACCTGTGCGGTATCCTCAAGGTGGTGAGGTGCCATGTGTCTAACATCCAGCAGCTCCGTGATATCATTATGGAGGAGTGGAAGAGGATCGCGGCGACAACATGTGCAGCTCTGGTGAACTCCACGCTCAGGAGGATTAACGCCGTGCTAGATAACAATGGTGCTTACAGTACATAAAATATTGACAATTTGGACACAGTTTTGACATGTTCGCTTAGGGTGTACTCATTTTTGTTGGCAGTTTAGACAATAATTGTGTACTGCTATACAAGCTGCACATTGACTATTCCAAAGTATATCCAATTTCCATTTCTTTAGCATTGTCCCTTGAGAACATATAATAAAGTGGTTGCTGAAAGGTGAGGGGTGTACTCACTTTTGAGAGATACGTCGTCCTGTGTCAACTCCTACATTTCTTGTTGCAGCAAAACTCCAACGATCCCAGTTAGCTGGTTAGCTAACGTTATGTGTAATGGATAGCCACGCCACTAATTATCGATAATTTTATGGCTTAATGTAATTTTAACCAATAAAATTCACCGCAGTACAGTTGTCTTGATTAAGAAGACCAAATATTGAGACCAATTGGGGCATTTTAAAATAGGGGTCTTTGGGGATTGACTCACATGTGAAACAATCTCCTACTGGTCATTTAAGGAACTGCACATTTTGGCTTTCATGCACTGGACTCGTTTTAATAAAATAAAATAAAAAACGGAGGGTTCCCCTTTGTTGTAATTTTTTCTTCCCTCTTAATTCCTATAGATATGACCAGTCAGATGTTTGGCAAACGTTCGTTATCAGCCCGCTGTTGTGCAATCACACTTTTTGCATGTTCTTGCAGGAAATGCATCAATAGTTACATTAATAATCTGTTTCTACAACTTGTTTAGACTGTCTCAACCTCACAACGGCCTTAACAGGCTAACTAAGCAGCTCGTCTTAGTCATGAGCTAGTATGTGCTTGGAGTCAATACATCCCGGTCGCCTTTTCCCTCGACATCAACCACTTGAACGGTACGAGCATGTTGCGCGTTTGGCTTACTACGTCGGAAGCACAAATCCGCGAGTTCCTCCTGAACGCACCATTAGTCACTAGTCACATTTACATTTTATAATTTAGCTGGCGCTCTTATCAAAAGCAATTTACAAAATCATTCAGCCAACTGAGGCCAAAGTAATAATAATAATAATAATAAAAAAAATACACCAAGAATCCAAAAGCATTTCTAATCCTCTCGGGGCTGTCAAGGTTCTGCACTACTGAGCAAAAGGTTGTGAGTTCACCTCCCAGGACTGGCAGAGAGGCAATGCTGAGCTCTAAAAGCAAAAGAAAAAAAGATATATAACCCTCTCATGGTATAGCTTTAAACTCCCATGATATTCTGTCTCACTGGAAGCCACGTTGCATAAAAAAATGTCTGGCACATAAGGACGTGCTAATGTAAATGAGCCTTAATTGTACAGTTACTGGCTACATATGACCAAACATTCTTCAAAACGCAAAATAGCATATGGAACTATCAATTCCGTGCTAATAACCAGCATGTGTAACAGCAGCAAGATAAACAAAGGAAATACTAGACTTCTATCTCATGTTATCTGCTTCTAGTGCCTCCAGACATAGGAGAGTGTCTGAGGTAAATTAGTCTGGAAGGCGCGCACACACACACACACACACACACACACACACACACACACACACACACACACACACACACACACACACACGAGAGCCAGTGACAGCATGAAAAGGCAAATAAATAAGCAGGATAAGGATTAATGAAGCTGGGAGAGAAGAAGAGGGCACTCTCGAGTCGTCCTGCACTTCCTCTCTCTTGGAGAAACATAGATCATGGGGAAACAGAGTAGGGAGGGAGTGATGAGGAGGAATGGAGTGTCGAGAGAAGGGACGAGGGAGTGAGGGGGAGAGAGCTGGAGCTGGGCTTGGGGGGGGGAGTGGAATGCTCTCTGCAAGGGTCACACTCAGATAATTAGTCATTTTGAAAGACCTGCATAAAGAACTAAAAATACACTTTGCTCAGTGCACTAGCCTTCCTGCAGAGATCAGACACACACCTACACTTTGAAAGGAAAAAAAAAAAAAATCTATGAGAATGCTTTGCAGATGCAGATATACATCCTGTTCAATGCTTTAGGTGTTTTATATACTCTACAGTACATAACACCGTTTTTTTTACCTGGGTTACGCATGACCTTCCATTAATGCTATGTTTCACAGAAAGCAGGTCACTAAGCTCGGGCCTATCTAATTACCTCACCATGTGCATATGCTAATTCGTGTCTCCCGTAGGTTACAGAGACATACGCCCCATTGTGGTGGAGTACATCGCTAAGGCAGTTAACACTCCCCTGAGTCGGGTTGTACCAGCTGTTCTGATGCTGTTCCTTAATTTGGAATGTAAAGTACACACTCATGCAGCAATCAGGGCAAATAGTAATACAATTCACCTGGCGAGAAAAAGAGGCACTTAACTTGAAGGAGAAATTCGCTTTGGGCTGAGTTTATCTAGGTCAACTTTAACCCTCGAAGAATGAGAATGAGCTAACGGAGAACAAATTTTTGTGTTGTCGTCTCTTCTTTCTTCTTTCTGTGGTGAAAACTCATAAAAATAGTGAGGAAATTTCCTCAAGAGCAGCTTGAAACATCCGCATGATTTATTATTTCTTTAATCTGAACTGAGACTATATGGAGATGTCGACAGAATGATTAACAGACTCAAAAATACATATTTCTTATGGTGTCCGTCGTAACACATCTATCTAGCTATCCGTGCATTAATCCATCCAGCTGTCCGTCTTTGTTATGACTGAAAAGGCGGTGTTCTAAAAATAAAATCAGCGGTAAAGGTCAGCGTTTCTAATTGGTATATTGTCTTTATTAAATCAGTGGCTTCTACACACTGTGTGTTTGTGTCCTTCAATTGAACTGGAATAAAATAATTTATAGCAATTTTCTACGCTGTTCCACTTTAAATGCTGTGATTTTAGTCAGACATTTTTTTATAGCAATGGGAAATCCCGTAGTCCTCCTGAATCTAAAAAAACTAACGCGAATATCTGACCGTGTGAAGGCTTTCCCCTGACCTCCAAACTTTACTTTGCATGAGATTAAAGTGTACCAGTTGGAGATCGGAGATTTGCCAAATCCAGTCGCACACAGTCCTCAAGTTAATCATTCATAATACAACTAGGTTTAATTGTAACAGGTAGTACAAAGGAGCCAGGGGACGATTCGGTGAGGAAGACAGCGTGACCTGTAATTGAAAAAGTACATAATATAAATGACGATGTTAATGCGCTAATGAAGTATACTGCAGGATGAGAAGTCAACATCTCCATCACATCTTCTCTAAACGCACACATGCGACCGAGATTTCATTATAGTATGTACAGTTCCAAATACGAATCACTTCTCTGTGTTCGTTTAGAAATAATATTGTGTGTCATGTAAGCAAAATAAATTATATATATTTTTCCTTAGACGTTCAGAAATCAGTGCAGTTGTGTACACTGCTATCATGCATGCTGCTTACGTTTGTGAAGAAACGCATGCCACCTGCATGCCAATTCTAATACCTGTAGTTAGCGTATAGTCTTGTTTTAGTCAATCAGACTATAGAATTTGGTCATCAGGAAGTTTATTAAAAAAAAAAGAAAAAAAAGATGCCCTTCCTAATCTCTACACTTCAGGATAAACTTTGAAACTGATGTGTGCTTAAACACGTTATATTAATATAAAAATAATAATAAAAAAAATTCATAGGATGATGGTTAATTAGGGTTATAGAATCGTGGGAGAAGGATACCGTCTTCATGAGCTCCACAACGATTAATTAAATCACAATGTATCTTTACATACAAGTGTGGAAATCACTGGGTGCATGTCTTCACCATCTTAGTCCTGCCACACTACAGCACCTGCTGTGCCGCAGCCCTCAACTGCGCAGACTCTCCGGCATTGGTGTCACCTGAGATGTGGATGTGGTCGATGTGGACTGTCAGAAACTGTCATTATTATTGTTATTAAAATTTCATTAGCACCACTTTCAATCTGAAACCTCTCTCAAGCACGTTTTTCACCAGACCGCAGTGGAGCATCATCCGGCACACCGCCATGTCAATCAAAGTGGCCTTTACACAGACATGGCAGGGGCCCTGAGTAACTATTACAACAAGTGTGCACGGTTTCTAGCTAGTCACACTACAAACTACGATATCAGTTATATGTTGCATTTCATGCCCATGGCACCATGATATGACTGATATTTTACTTAGAAGTCTACTAAAGTCTACAGTGCTGTACCGATTCTACTTAAATTATCTTCCACAGAACATAGAACTAAAGATTCTGTTGGACTAATGAGCTGTGTGTGATCAAATCATATAAAGCCATTTAAAAAAATGCAATAAAGAACAGAATGCATTGTGCATCGGGCATGATGTTTTGGTGGATGATGGGCTTTATGACCAACCCAATTACAAAGCTGTAATGTGCGTAAAGCTGGATGTAAGATCTTAGACGTTGGCTTTAAACTGCATCTCCTGACATGGGATTCAACTACTCATATAGCCAGCCCTCTCGATAGATGCACAGTGTCCAGAGCGTCTGCACTTTCTGACCCTCTTTCTTATTGCTTTTCAGCTGTTTATTACACCAGCATTTAAATAGCTGGTCGGTCTCAGTGCTCTTCTCGGCATATGTGTAATGGATATCCAATGAATATAATTACTTAAATATGTTCCAAATTATCCTCAATGGTGCAGCAATATACAAAAGTCTTGCCACCCCCATTTCTTTATATATCGCTTCCAAAGAACTAGAGTTTTTGTATTGTAGCATTTATAAGTAGTAAGAAACAGTTCTCTTGACGGACTGAACACTGAAAAAAAAGACATCTTGGCAGGTGAAATTGTGTTAAATCAAGCTAAACCTTTGTCTAATTTCTTTAAATACATTTTCAACAAAACCCAATATAAGATTATTATGCTTCTAGTCAAATGCTACTAAAATTGTAAGAGAACATGTCTTGTTCCACTTTCCAGAAATAAATTCCTGAAACTAGCAAAATTAGCTAATATAACAAGTAATTTCTACTTAAAACGTTTGATCAAAAGAATCTGATTAGAAATGAGCTTAATAATCATCTTATATTTGATTTGTTGCAACCTTATTTTAAGAAAGTGTACATAAATTTAATTATATTCAAGATATAAGATCCCCCCCCCGCCCCAAGTAAAGGACTTGTCCAGGCCCTGTACCTGACCAGTTTTAGAGGAACGTTTTTTATTTCTTGAGCCACACAGTATGTATGAATTATTCAAACATAAATCAATATCTAACTTAAGACATGAAGCAGTGAGAAACAGGTACAGATGATGACAGATGACCAGACGGGTGATTAGTATACTGCTGATGCTGAATGTTGAGTGGTTGGAAGAGACGAGAGGGGAGATGAGGTTGCTGCTGAAGTTGTTACATACTGTAAGCAACCAACTTTTAAATCGTATCTGACACATTTCAGCCTGTCGCAGTAAAACCTTTGTTCTCATTTTTTTCATTTAATCTACATCATTTAATTGAGTTTAACGTAAGGAAATGAGGAGGGCTCAAACCATTTGCACATTACTGTATTAATGTCAGAGTAATTGTACATTGGGAAAATTAGATTTTCTTTATACATGTGTAAGTTTCGGTTCTTTAGCGTTAAAAACGTCACGTGTGATTTTACTATTTTACTACTGCAGTTGTAACATAGGAGTTCTGAAAACACTGGCAAACTTACACTTGATAAAATAAGCGTGTGTATGTGTAATATTATGTGGGATGGATGAAGTCATTGTTGAGTGACTTAAACCGGAAACTTTTTGGTTGTGCCAACTCTAGATACTTCCTGATCTTACCACAAAAGGCTGAATGTGTGACTTAGAGAAAAGATTCCACTCATCTACTGTTGAAGAACAGATGTCAGGTGCAGACACATCTGCTTTCACTACACTACTTCTGTATTGACTCCTTTTCTAGCTAAAGGTCCTCCATCCAATCCGCCGGTTCTGTTTCAGTTATTCACGAGCTCCTCTCAGCGAACACTCTGCTGCTCTCGCCGTCGCTACTTCAACCCTCTCTCTCTCTCTCCTTCCTTTGCCAGAACTCTTCTCCTCTCCCAAACTGTAATTCATCATCATTTTATCTGTGTCTCTTCTAATTGGCTCTCATCAGGGACCTCTGCTTCTGCTTCTCCCCATCACACACACAGGCGCGCAGACACACACCTGCTGCCCACTATCAGCAGAATTCCACTATTCCTTCCTCTCCACCTTTCTTTTTACCCAGGGCAATTTCAGCCGTTGTGTCCGGTGTCAGACCGCTAGAAAGGGGAAGCGCCCTCTTTTATCTCGGCCATGATAATGCTGAAAAAGTAGTGTTAATATCTGTCCTTGTGTCTCAGCAAGCTTTAAAAAGAACACTATAGGACTACATGTCCCATAAGCAACCAGGCTGAGAGAGTCCAGCTGGACTCGCTCTCTCTCTCACAGGAGTCAGAGAGTTTTTCCCATGCACCCTTGTGGCTCCCTGCACCCCAAACCATGATAACAGGACTGAAGGGTATTTGACTAGACATAAGGCAGACGCCATGAATGAGAGGAGGCAAAGAGGAAATGAAAGCGTGCAAAGTTCACATCCACTAAAATCTCTCTCTCTCACACACACACACACACACACACACACACACACACACACACACACACCATATACTAAAACTCTTGCCTAAATGTGTGTTCTAAATAAAACTACATGCGCGTTGGCGTCTCTGAACGCTGCACTCGAGTTTTCCTGTCTTAGATTCCACCCTTGAGACCTCAGTGCAGGCTTATCGGAGTATTAAGATGGAACGAAGCAGGACGGTTGTACAGGAGTCCAGGTTTTATAAATCTATGTATATATATATATCAATCATACTGTCAAATCCCCCTTTTTTTCACTTTTTCACTCACACTGAGGGGGGGGGGGGGGGAGACAGGGGATTAACTTTAGTGGATTAACATTCCGTTTACTCTTAATGTGCAATGATCCTCCGCATTCTGAGCCTACACACACCCAACACAAAAGACGCACCACAGTGCTCGGTACATAATGCAGAAGGAGGGATTTGTTGATGCTCGGTGTGTGCCTGTGTGTGTGGCTGCGCTCTACTGAGCCTGAAAATGTGAAGGAAGAAGAGGAACACATTGTATGTTAGAACAAAACGTCATCGCCTCCCTCTAGTCCAGAGTAAGATGGATGATCTGTCATAAGTCAGAGGGTGCGCGCGTGTGCGTGTCTGTGTGTGTGTGTGTGTGTGCGTGTCTGTGTGTGTGTGTGTGTGTGTGTGTACGTGTGTACGTGTGTGTGTGTGTGTACGTGTACTCACAATGGTTTTCTGGCACTGGATGCTGGAGCTGTTGAAGCGCAGGGCTGTGACACTGTGGGTCTCTCCCTGGATGTGGAAGATACACTCGTAGTTCCTCTGGCCCGACTGCGGCTGAGGTAGGTTCCGGGCAGCCAGAGTGATGGGCTTTGTGACTCCCACTGGGATGTAGATCTGAGTCGAGGGCAGGATCTGAGGACAATCCTGAGAGAAAGAGAATGCTTTGATGAATACTGGTCCTATCGAGCTGGTTATATTTTAATGGTGCAATTTATAATTCTGAGCGCTGGCCTGCAATTAAATACAGGACGAGCTGTATTTCTCATTTTTTCCAAATCTGCTTTTATTGTCATCACTTGTATTGCTTGTGAGTTGTGTTTTATGTAAAAGGGCTTGAACTGAGAGCCAAAACAGCCAAAATTATGATTATTATTACACTAGCGAGCCCATGGGGCAAGTTAAAGCTCGAAAGTACTGTCTAGTCTCATGTTTTGACTGGAAATTAAAAAGAGGTAAAAAAAAAAAAAAAAAGGAGTTGCTAATGTAATATAATAAAGTATGTTGCGCTAGTTGGCTAGTTTAGTACGCTGAATGAGAATTAAAAGAATTAATGAGTATATAATCGTTACCCTAAAACATTATGTGTGAACTCTTGACAGCGAATGGTTGGTGAATATTTTCACTATGAGATGTGTTCGGTACACGTCTCGCACATATATGATACTATTCTGGTCTGGTTAGAGTCGTTTTCTGTGAACATGTTGATCGCTGAGGTAATGTGTGTGTGTTGTGCTAGTGGGAGGGAAAATAACGGCTTTGCACCATTTTTTTTTTTAACTACTCGATTCGATCGCCCATCATCTGTGGACACTAATTAATCTGCCTAGTAAAAATCGTTTAACTTCGATTCGAGAAGTAGTGAAGCATTGAGATGCACTGCACCACTGTGAAATGCATTACGTAGAAACGTGCACACCTGATGAAAACTTTTCTTTTGTGAACGTCAATAAAAGAGTTTTTGCAATCATTTTCTACAGGTCCAACAGGCAAGTACAAGAATAATAAAAAATAAAAATAAAAAAAAACACAGCAGCCCAGACAGAAATTGTACCTTTAAGCTTTACACATGTTGAGAGAACTCTTTCCAAGGAAGTGGCTGTTTTCCCTCCATTTTCAAATTTCCCTCCATTTTCATTCTTTCAAGCAAGCACATCAGGCACTGATTAAATAGTGCAGATTGAAGCCATATGACGGCAGGACGTGTGTTTATATGAGAGAGAAATGAAAATCGAGTGAGAGAGAAAGATAGCTGATGCCATTACTTTTTTTTTCAGTGATGTCACTACTGTTCTTCTGCTATACTGTAAGTAGGCAACAACACAAACCAGGTCATAACCTGTGGGTGGATATTCTTCCAGTATGTGCACGACAGTGTGTGTGCGTGTATGTGTTGTTGAACAAGTACTTTTTTGAGAATGTAAGTAAAAGCAAGAAAGGAGATGGAACTTGGAGCAATGAAAAGAAGAGCTGTAATGCAACGCAGCACCCACGCAACACACAAACAATAAACAAACGTCCAGCTTAATCCCTCTCGTTAAGCGGTGGTATGCAAGAGCAACAGTTTCCCTTCCAACCATTAAACATCTGAATGTTTGTTGATTGGCTTACTGTCATCTGTGTGTTTGCTCATTGGCTTAGCCAGTCATCTGTGTGTTTGCTGATTGGCTTACTCAGCTTAGGCTGTGTGTAATGGCAGACAGGGGATTATACAGAGCAAACGGAGAAAATTAAAACGAGTGTAATGGTCTGAACCACTACCTACTCTAATTTGCAATGAACAACTTGCAAGACGAAACGAAGCAGGGACTCGTTTACCTCAACAACAACAAAAAAAATAAAAAATAGGAGGCATTCCGTCATTTTCCGTCCTCGCATATAATGTGCTCAGATTTATGCAAGGCCTCTAGTATGAACAGACTTGGAAAGGCAGATCAGTCTGTGGTCATATTTCAGATGTATGCATGGTCTAGAGGAAAGACGGGAGGATGATGTGGATTGGGGAGGGATGACAGGAATGAGAGAGGAAGACGAGCTTGGTAAAATCTAACAGGTGTCTAAACAGGGCATGGCTTCCATTAAAGGAATGCTCTCCTACTGACTGACCTGCAACCAGACCTCAGACTAAATGTATGCCTTTCATCTTCCACAAGTTTTTTTTTTTTTTTCCTCCCTCTGAGCCGTTCATACAGCACCACATTTCATGTTCAAACTGAGGTTGTTTTGGGGTCAAACCAGAGTGTAGAAATAGGAAGCATTCGCCACACACCGAGTCCAAGGTTAACCACATTACTGGGTGGTCAGAACTTGCTTCCATGCTGACTTGTTTTAAAAGGTCTACATGTGAAAAGGTATGAAAACATGTCAGCTCTTGATATCACTGGAGTTTATTAAGAAAAATCTTCTCTGGCGCTGTAATTTGTGGCTCTCTAGTTTGCTTATCCCTTAGCCAGGCCTTTCACAGACTGCACAATAGTTCCTGCCAAAATCAGGCAATTACAACAACAATCAAGTGACCAAAAAAAGGGGACACCACATATACCCTGAGATTATGACTGAATACTGGCAGACAGCAGACAAGTAAACAAATCAATAAAAGTGAATTCATAAAAGAAAACGGGAATACAGGGAAATTAATGTTTTCAAAGCCTGCTTGTTGTTTTTTTTTTTTCCTAGGGAAACCACACATTTATAATGAGTTGGTTGGCCGGCGTGGGCGCGAAAAAAGAGCAGATTAATCTATAATTAACGTCAGTGACGACGTGCAGTGCACCGATAAGGCCAAGGGCGAGTGGGCAAGGGAGGATAAAAAAAAAAAAAAAAAAAAGGCACCACAACACAAATCAAAGTCTGCCAAGTATCAAAGAGGCATGTGGGGGTCAGCAAACGACCACCGTGAGCGGCTAACCCGAACGTTACAGAGGAACCTGGGGGGGAAAAAAAACCTAGACGGCTTAGTGCAATTTGGACTAGGCCCTGGTTAAGCTTGTGCTCAAGAAATCAATCTGTTTATTCTGGCTAATCAACCCAGGCAAGAGCAGGATGGAATATTTAGAAACCAAGAGTAGGCTCGCGTGGGTGTGCGCCACCGAGACCCGAAGCGATCCTCCATATCCTTGAAGACATACTGACTCAGATACCCATCAAACGGGCGGAAAAAGTGCGGATATGGAGGAAAGAAAGAAATAAATAAATCTCCCTCTCTCTTTCCTCCTTCCAATCCCTTTCATGTTGCCTTTTCATGTTATTTCTGGCATATTCTATTTGGTGGAATGGCTTAGGCAAGCTCATTAGGCAACAAGGTGCTCTGAGAGCGAGCGCGAGCGGAGAAAGCGTGCGCGAGTTACTTTGATGGATGGAAAGAAATTGAAGAAACGAGTGAGCGTGAGAAGAGCATCTGTAAGATGGAAATAAACTGACAGGCAACTGAATTAACGTACGGTGTAAAAGAACACATCCAGATCCGCGCAGGCGTATATATCTATCGTGGGCGGCCGAGTCAATTCGCAACGCGATGTGCGTCGAAATGAAATTTTGTTTATTTCATTTAGTAATCGGAGTATATTGAATTGTTGGCCTCACTGCCGTCTGACAGCACTCATTCATAAGTTCTGACAGATTTTCTTTAAGGTGACTTTATTGAATATTGCAGTAATTGTTTTACATTCGCAGGAACTGCTGAGACTTACTGTAAGCAAAAAATACATATATATTTTTTTTTTATCAGGCTACTGCTCGAACTCACCCTTGTGTACTTTACTATGGTTGTAAGTTACGTATCCCTGCAGCAAATTCGTGCAATTCTACAATTTCATTTAATCTTAGTAACAGAACCTTTTTTGCCTTGTAAAAGCCAGTTTTAGTCTGAGCTGTCAGCATTTCCATCCTTGTGGGGACACATTTGGTCTCCGCCAAAAAAATAACTAACTTGCCCACACTCGCACACGAGCTCTGATCAATCATTACTGACATTTCAGCCATGTCAAATCATCTGCTCCAATTGATCTCTTATTGCCCCTTGTTGACTGCACGATAAGGATGGACGAGCAGGCCAAATTTCACATGCGCAACCTGGAAATGTCAGCCAAACACTTAACCGAGCTACTTGTCGGCGTGTTAAAACATTTTAAGGCAACGGTTGTAAAATATCTCGAGATTCAGCAGAAATGCCTCCCCAGGTAGCTGTAATGACTGCGACGAATTCCTGTTTTGCAAGCTGCTGCTCTGGTCTAAACGTCTAGCTGTCATCAAGGGAAAACTTCCTAAATGATACGACTTCAACTAAAGTCAGCATTTCCACAATATATGCAAAGCAGGTTTTGGTGATGTGCAGTGCTGCCTGTCGAAATCGGTGCTTAGTGTAATAGATGTTTCGCATTACGCGGAAACCATCTGAGTGTTCAAACAGTAAACTGGAGTAAATTGGACCTATGAGTAATGCATGACGCATAATTTGATTTCTCCCAACAATATTCCACGTTTTCCTATTACAACAAGCACAGCCAAAGGTCTCGTGTGATTAACCAAAGATTGAAACTGATACGTCTGAATAAGCTTAATGAAGCAAATCAGACTTTTTTTTTTTCCCTCACTGATCCGACTTGAGTCATTATGATGACTCGGCTAATCTAATAACATTGTTTAAATGTTAAAGCCTCATTATGCAGTCAGTAAATTAATAATTTAGAGTGAAACATGCTCTGGTCAAGCCGGAGGAGAGATGACCTGTCTCTGCTCACTTTAAGGGAAACTTACAACCATGAGACAACAGATACAGTGCAGGGACAAGAATGGGAGATAGCATGACTAATAATAGCATGCGAGAGAGACGGATGGAGGGAGAGGGGCCAAGGGAAGGAGAAAGAGGGCCAGAGAGAGACGCAGGGCAATTACACTGACATAGTCCTTCAGTACCCGCAGCATCACATCTCTCTCTCTCCCCGTTGACAGGAAGTGTGACAGTCTCCCATCCTCTGGTTTAATTATTCAAAGTGGATTAGACCTTCACTTCCAGCTGCCTAATGCATCCTAGCAATGAATATTGCATCTCAGAGAGAGAAAACGAGAAAGAGAGGATGAAAAGTAGGTGAATGAAAAGAAGACGGGGGGGAAAAAAGGGCAAGGTAGACGCAAATTAAACAACAAACTATATGGTTACAGAATGGAGGGGAAAAAAGAGAAGGCTGAGGAAAGAGGATAAGAGAAGAGCAGAAGAGATATTCCTGCACATGGATCAAGAAAAACACCAACGAAGGAACAATAAGCCCTTTACCAAAGAGACGTAATCAGTTATTCAGATGATGCATGCTCCGTCCAAATTCCCCGTGTTAAACAGGTGAAGAGAACAACTTTTCTTTGCTTCATTACCTGCACGCTGAGCCGCACACATTTCTCAACATCTCACAACCTTCTTCCTCCATCTTGCCTCTCTGTGATCCAGCAGCTCTGCACATTCATCCTTTTTATCTTAACTTATTCTTCCTCCTCAACTCTTTACTCCACTGTTTGCCATTTTCTCTCCTAAGCCCTCTCTCCATCTCGCTTCCCTCAGTCTGTGGCTATTTTCAGGAAAGAGGTAGGCAGATGAGAGCGTCTCTCATCCGAGAGTGGTGGTGCGAGATGAGGAAAGACGCACGCGAGAGAATATGAAGGAGATCAAAATGAGTGGCGTGTCTAAAAATAAAGATATAGAACAGCTGCTTCTACAGTGCAGACCCTGAGTTGGCTCTGGCTGAAATCACCCACGCTGGCTGGAGGTACAACAAACCTCTAACTGTTACAGGAAGAAGGAAAAAAAAAACTTCATGAATTTCTCAGTACGTTGGAGCCATGATTGGACTGCCTGCTTTAGGTCTGTCTGAAACGCTGGCCTCCCAAGAAGACGAAAATGGCGAAAAACGGCGTGGAGGAATTTCAGGACTGTACTTGTGGGTGATTGAATGTGTGTACAGTTTCCTCTTCATAAGTTATCTGTTGATTTTCAAGTTCATGGGAACGACTGCAATGATCCTTGGCTGGGATCGTCATTCACAAACGTAGGGCCTTCTTTAAACATTCAATTACACCACTCTAATGTTTTACTGTGGCTAAGAGTCTCATCACCGTACTCGGTCTTCTCAAGATGTCAATTGCACACCTACTGCTGGGAAATTAAAACTAAAATCTTAATTTCATCTCCTATGGCTATTCTTTGATCGTATAATAAAAAACAAGGACTAGCGCAGAGAGGCCTGACGTTCTAGTTTTACGGCAACCAGAGCCTTAACTGGAATGACATGGCCAACGACAATAAAAGTGAGTGCATTGGGCAATGCTGCTACCCAATAATACCCAACAAAAAAAAAACTTTAACTGGCTGTTGATGAAAAATATAAAAAACTAAAAATACGAATGTAAAGAGATTATAACGGCACTACAAGCCTCAGTGATGCAGATGATTCTAGACCGCTGTTAAAAAATATTGCTAGTATGTTTCTGCTTTTTTTTTTCAGGTTTGTGTAGGTGGAGAAATAAAAGTAGCATAGCGTTGACTCTGATGACACAACCATAGTACTGACACACTTATTTGTGTATGCTAACACAACGAGTACAACCAATCTGCGAAGAACAGAACTCGTTGCATCAATCGAGTGAAACATGAGCAAAGGCCAGCGAAAGAAAAGCGGAGTTCCAGTCCTCTTAGAGTAAAGGTTCTGATATTACGTAAATCAGGCCACATTTCTCCTACTGCACAAGTGCCAGAATGATCTTCCACCCACAAGGTTTAGAAGGTGTCACACAGGCTAGTCATTTAATATTTTCACTAGTTATCACTCGCAGTTATCATAACATTATCACTTTCTTATTACTGTGCATGAACTGGAGAGGTGTGAGGAACTGCATTTTTAGCTCGGCTCCTTAATATTCTCGCAGTTATTTTTATCTTCGCTTCAGATATATATTTTTAAAGCTAAATAAAATGTAACTTAATCCTTGCAGCGGGAAACCGGATTCCGTCGCGACCAGCGCTATGTAAAAACACTTGTGTTTTCTGAGCTACTGGTTGCACATCGCTATCCGATCCAGCTCGTTTATCGAGGTGCGTGCCAGCTCAGAGAGGCAGATTCAGATTCACTCATTGTTCAGCTATTTCTAAGCTTCCAGATGCTGCAGCAGCCTGGGTATTCATGCAAGGTCTTCCGATAAGCTATAAAGGAGAGCTCTGTTGACAGACATGAGCTTCTGTGCTGCTTTGATCCTTTGATTTAGCCACCAGTCTCATACAGTACCAGTCTTGAGAGACACCAGGTCTGATGATTTGGTACGTCCTTATATACAGGATAAATAAAAAAAATGTATTCTGCATCTAAACTAGTGACCATGATCCCTCCCTGCCACGGACCTGCTTAATCCATCCTGGTGCTTGATCCACGTCTGGCTGGAGTTCTCATGACATGAAGAGCACGCACTCACTGCTGCTGAGGATGCGCCTACAGTACAGTATATGGTATGCTTAGAGAAAGATGTGACTGCTGAGGATGGTTCCACTTAGAAACCATGAAAACGGCTTTGGACTGGATTTGATCCGAACAGTTTCACTATGATTGCTTACAACTGCAATTGCTCTGACAGTGTTGTACCCAAGTCTCCATCTGTGAACAGTTGGAAACCTCAGCAAAGTTGATGTTATGTTAACTAAAACATGTTTCCGGTTATACAACTGCACTCTTGACCTTGAGGCACACAGTTACAGAAGGATTTCATCTATAGTCACGTTATACAGCATCGCCCAAATGACTGGTTCCCTTTTGAGTCTGGTCCCTCTCAAGGATTCTTCCTCATGCCTTCTCAGGGAGTTTTTCCTCACCTAGGTCAACTCTGCCTTGATCATTCTGGACAAACTCACAAGGATGTACATTAACGCGCTTTTATATTACTGTAAAGCTGCTTTGCAACAGTGTTCATTGTGCGATAGAAATAATACTGAATTACACTGCATGATTTCATGCATGTAACATGGCTGTTAACTAAAGAGTGCATACAACAAAGTGTGCATAACTATGGATTTTTTTTTTTAAGCTGCCCCTACTTCTAGAAGTGAAATCATCAAAACTGCAGCACTGACTTTCTAAGAAAGCGGTTTTAAAGTTCTACTCTCATTGCTTTGCTGTCTTTGCAGAGTCTCGTCACAGTCCGTCAGCGCTCCAACTGGCTCGAGAGTGGCGGCTTTCCTCCCCGACGCCTCCCTTTCCCATTCTCCTCTCTCTCTCCCTCGCTCCTCCGCTGATCTCTCCTGCTTGTTAGAGCGGTCGCGCTCCAGCTGGCTCGGGACAGCCGCTTCTCAACCATTGCGCTCGTCTCTCTCTCGCCGCCGCCGCCTCCTCTTCCTGCCCTCCCTGTCCGCTCACCGCGCACACCCCTTTCTTCCCTTCGGTTCCCTCTTCCCGAACATTTGGAAAAATAAATGCCGTCACTCTTATAATGTAATCTCCCTCTTGTTATTGCCAAGATGACATTTTGAATAGCGGCGACCCCCCCCCCCCCCCCCCACACACACACACAAACACCCCTTTCTCTTGCTCTGCTCACATTCGTTCTCTTCTCTCCTCCCCACAAACACACACGCACCCACATCTGGACTCTATTAGAGTAAAAAGGGGGAGGCTGCTTTCTTCCTCGTACTTCTGGGTGCTCAAAAACCCGCTGAATTATGGGAGATTCCCGCGAGACTGCCAGAGACTGGGTGAAGAACGACGTCTCCATGGCGACCAGGCGAATCTGCTCCTTCTTCCTTTTTGCCCCCTTTTCACTTCTTATCTCTGTTCTTTCTCTCTTTTACGCTTTTTTTTTTTTTTTAAGAAATTAAAGCAACTCAATTTTCAGCGCTAATGACAGTGAGACAGAGGGAGGGGTGGAGAGAGAGAGGGGGGGGGAGATGCATAAACGTGAGAGCAAGAGAAGCAGACAGAAAGAAAGTGGGAATGATAGAAGTCCGCTCGATGCTGTCTACACTCTCTTCGATCTGTTGCTTAATTTGCTACAATGAGACGAATCCGAAGGGGAAATCAGTGCATCCTCCATTGTTAAAAGAGGCACAGATATAATGGCACTAAATGAGTGGGGGCCTGAGTGCTAGAAATGACTGCAATTAGTTTCATCTAGCAGCAGGAGAGAGGAGGAGAGCGAAAAGGAGAGGAAGTCGAGATAAGGAAGGAGGAGAAGAAGTGATACAGGAGGAAGAGCGGAGAGGAGTAAAACTCTTTGAAGATGCACATAGTGTGAGGAGACTGATATATTCCATCCATACCTCTTCTTGCCTGCTCACCCTCTGGCCCTTCAGTGTAAGCTCTGCTTCTCTCAGATAAGACTCTCTCTCTCTCTCACACATGCATACACACACACACACACACACACACACACACACACACACACACACACACACACACACACACACACACACACGGCACTCATCTCCACAGGGGGCATCCCCCCACTTTCCCCAAATACACAGCTGCAGTGTGCCTGTAGGGAGTGGTGTGAGCGTCTGGGTTAATGCCAGAGTAAACACGCCAAGCTGAGGAGTTCACGGACAGAAGAATTCACACCTCCACACACACAAACACCCACATGCACACACAAACAATTACATTCAACACGAACCTTTCACTCGGAGGAAGCGAGAGAAAAACACCCTTTTGCACGCCCACACTCACTTTCTTTTCCTATTCCGTCATCTTTTCTTTGCTCGCTCGCTCTAACAGAGTGCACACCATGAAGCGCTCCTTTACCCTTTCCAGGGTGCTTCAATGAAAAGCAGAGCGGAATCTGAAATGCATACCACGCTAATACAATAATAATAATCATAAATAAAAAGTAAAGTTCATAGCTGCACTGTTGCAAAAAATAAATAAATATTAATTTAAAAAAAAAAAAAACTTCTGTGCGGGTGTGCGTGATGTATTCCAGTCATGGTTGTGCTCATTGTAGATGTCGTCAATTATGCAATTTGTGAACTATTCTCACTATACTGCAATCAAATTTAGCATCTGCCTGAGAGTCTACTTAGGCAAAATGCAGGAAAAAGGTTAAGTCGGCAATCATATTCAGCTCCACCATCAGTTTTTGAATTTAGAAAAACAAGTGGTATTTTCCAGTAAAAGAATCCAAGCCGGCTCAAAAAAAATCAATAAAGATGAAGTTGAAGATGAAGATGAGTGCACAGTTATTTATAGTTAATATGGCTTTCAGCCTTACAGATCAGATATGAAAATGTGAAGCTTAATATAACAAACATCGCATCTTATAGATAAAATAAAAAAAAAATCCAGGTTGAATAAAAAATAAATAAATAAATAAATAAATAGATAAATCCCACAGGCTCATTCAAGAACATTGCAGGAAGCCAGGCCTTTAATTTGAGGCCATGAAATTTTGTTCATGTTACAAGAAAAAGAAAAATGACCATAATTCTACCACTGTTTATTATTTTAGTAAGAATGTACCACTTTAAGAAGCTAACAAGGGGCACATCCATGGATAACTGTGGAATTGTTGGGATTTGAACCTGTGACCTCCTGGTGAATAAAGGTAGATAATCATATGTTATCTTGGGAAAACAATCATCATTTAAAATTGGACCAAATCAAATATTTTACAGATGATTCACTTTTAACATTATTTCATAAACAGATGATTGTTTAGAAATCAAAGCTAGTTTTTCATCAAATGTACGTGTTGGCCTTGGGCTTTGACTTGTATACGTATCGATGTCAAGAACCTCAACTTCGGTACACATCTCTGCAACTGTAAGTGCTTTGTTATGTTGAGGTAAAACCCAGGTTATTCTTAACGGATGTTCATTTGCACACTCTTGGGCCGTAGGTGACCACACTGGCATGCCAGTAGACCCTTCATATCAAGTTCTATCCTTGGACCTGAATTTGTGGATACATTCATTCTAAATGCACCTGTTTTGCCATGTGTCCGCATTTTCAGTAATGCCGTGGACTCATCATGGAATCGAGGAGATGAATCTGATTCGAACATAGCGCGCGCTTTTCCATTCCTCTTTCAACATTATTTATTTATTTATTTTAATGAGACACATCACTTCACTAATAAGAACAGAAAGGATACTATACATTACACTCTGTACAAGTCTGTAATGTTCAGTCCTGTCCGAGACTCTTGACTGTTGGAATAATTCAGGAGATTGGATAAGTTTGGATAAGAGGGCCTGCTACAGAAGCTGTGATGATTTTATTCCATGGTACTCGTTTCAATCTGCTTAAATACTTCAATGTAAGGCTCAAATCCCTCTGCTATAAAGTCTACCCCTTCCTCGAACTCGCTCTTTTCCCACTGTCTCTGTACAACAACTACAGATGATTTAAAAAAAAAAAATATATATATATATATATATATATATATATATATATATATATATATATATTTACCTCAAGCCAAAAATGTGAAAACCAAACATATACAGTAAAAAAAAATATTTCATCCGCGATAGGTTCAAATGGCAGAGCGGCGTGTGACAGGCTCTGAGCAAATTCCACTTATGCGAGTGAATGAGCGTGTGTGTATTGGTCCTGACCTCTTGAATGCCTCCTATAAGCTGCAGCGTGTAAGTCGTTTCTGTAGGCTGAAACTTGGTGAAAAATGAGAGACAGCCCCAATTCTGATTCCTTCGCCATGCCTCTCTTTTCACTCGTCAGCGAGCACGCTGCACAATCGGCCTTCGTGCTCTGCGTTTTTTCCTGCATGTCCGGCCGGGGAAGAGCCCGGCGCGCAGCCCTGTCACCTGAACCAATTACAGATGGGCCGATAGCTCGGCAGCCATGCTTTGTTGATAGGGAGCTTGAGAGTTGTCAAGTAAATCCGAAGAGCGGGAAGAAAAATTGGAGGGACGTGGACGGAATATAAATGGGCGGATTGCAGTATGGAAGAGTGAGGGAGACGGGGACGTCTGAGTTAGTCATTCTTTAAGAGCTCAGAACTGCATCGACTGAACCTGAGCTTCCTGTCAGAGTTCATTTGTTCGCTGTCTAAGCGTGGCTTGCAGCACAGCAAGCTAAATATTTTCAGCAGCCGCGAAAACATGCAAACACACTGGTCCATACGCAGTCACTGGTGGATTATGAGGGGCAGCCGGAGGGGAGGGGGGAGGATTGGGGGGGCCCCTTGAGAAACACATGAACCGGAAAAAAATGGGAATCACAGAAGGAGAGTACGGACATTACAGGAGTGTGTGCATGTCTGAGTGATGGATTAACTCTGGGAGTATGCGGCTAGCCGATCGCCTAAATGACATGACGCGCAACGTCTCCGTACTCGGATATGATTCAAAGGAGCAACCTCGAGACAGGACCTTGGAGACGGACGTGTTTGTGCCTGTTGTTCTCTCTTGCAGTCTGGGCAAGAGACAGCAGCAGGAGAAGAAAAGCCGTAGCGTAATTGGACAGAGGTTTTATCCCCTCTGACCAATTAAACCGCTGCTATGCACATACAAACAACCAATCAGAGACCACATGCCAGGCTGAGGAGATAGGAGAATTAGTTCTGGCAACACTCTAACACACACACCATGTGTATACCCACTGGGAAATATCATATACCTTCACACACATAAGTGAAAGTGAGAGAGCTGGAGCAGAATGGTGCAGAGATCAGAATGGTGCAGAGCCGAGCCTCTGTGGATGTGTGTGTGTGTGTGTGTGTGTGTGTGTGTGTGTGTGTGTGTGTGTGTGTGTGTGTGTGTGTGTGTGTGTGTGTGTGTGTGTGTGTGTGTGCGCGTGTGCACAAGAGTGTGTGTTTTCCACCAACACTGTGCCGGAGCTGGTGCTTATCCAGGGAACCAAAAAGCCTTTTTGAGAACCAGCCAACATTTCCACTGATTTAAGAGCTGAACTGTTGTAGATGTAATTAGATGTGGGAGTTTACTGACAAAGGCCTTAAAAGATTAACTGTGAATGGTTTTACAAGTTGTACTTCTGGTCTCGAGAACTTATTTTATAGTTCAAGGACAAATCTTTCAAATACATCTATACACAGCACAAAGAACAGAAATAAAACAGGGGGACAAAAAAATACATATATTGCCTGTAGTTGTCCACATTTATCTTACCTGCACAGGTGCTCGAACTGAATTTTGTTAGAACAATATCATTTTTAAACTGTCCCATATACGGTACATATCATATTAAAAAAAAAAAAAAAAACATCTTTAATAATTTAAAATGAAAGTATTTGTGATGTTCTAGGTGATTCTAACTCTAACATGTTAGTTGATGCTTTGATTAACTGTTTAAGACTTTATAGGGTTGCGTGATGTTTTGACATTACAGTGGATCCTTTTATAGGGTAGTTACAGTGGTGTTTAATAGGGGCTTAAAAAAAAAAAACATGCTCCAGTTTCATACATCGGACAGTCTAGTTTCACTAAAGAGCAAGCGCTTATTTTCTCACTCCACATTTTCCAGCAGTCGTATTAACGAGATATAAAAAGTCGCGGCCACGGCATACAGTAAGTCGAAACTAAATAGTCGCAGAACTGTACAGTATAGAATGTGACACGTTCGCGCTGTTACGGCACAGATCCGACTCGGCTGACGAGCGTGATCGCATTTGCGGTTGGTATTACCATCAAAGGTGGAGATTTCTAATCTGATCTGTTTGTCAGGTTATACAGATGCAGATGTTCCTCAGCTGGACAGCCTAAAGCATTGAAGCACTGTTGCATCGATCTCTTTAGTAAACAAGGCCTCTGGCAACGCTATTAGCGGGGTAGCTAAATGACGTTGTAGAATGCGGGTAAAGTAAAAACAGAACAATATGTTGAAGCTACTGGTTAATAAATAAATATAAAAAATATCGGCTGTTTTATTATTTCATAAATCGACACGCAGGTCGATCAAGGTGTACTGTAACCTCAAAATGAACCGGTTTCAGTTGACAGAGTGGTGCTGTGAAAACCAGTAAAAATCTTGGTTATTTTCATCTTTCTGTCCTTTCATCTGAACCGGTGCTACCAAGAATTGAAAGAGGAATCTTTATAAAGAAATTTATGAATTCTCTTTATAAATAAGCACTGAAAGGTTCTAGATCAGCCACTGAGATGGCCCTTTAATATAAAACAGATTTTCATTTCATTGTGTCTTTCAGTTATTAAATAGGTTTCATCGCTTTCGCTGCCTAGCTTTATTTTCCTGAGGGGAAAAAAAAATTGCCAAACCAGTGCCGGTTCTGTGCGGACTTCTTAGGCGCAGAAGCTGTTAATGCGGTAATCGTCGATATAAAAGGCAGGCCATTCCCGAGAACATCGCATCACACAGAGTTAGGATGTGCGACTGCAATTTACTTTGTAGTCCCATCACATTTGCCTGTACATTACTAAGCCAGCCAGTGTTTAGTCAGTCATGTGACTTACCTCAGACATGTTGACCCGGCCTTCCTGGAACGAGCACTCATTCGCATTCTGCGTGCACAAGTGACGATATTTGCACCAGTGACACGGGAAGGAGCCGTTCACACACGACAGGCACCTGCGGAGAGAGTTTAGGGACACGCAGACCTTAAATAAAAAGCAAGGGCAAAACCGTTTGCACAGAACTATCGTTAAACTGAGTAAAGAACTAAGTGTCAACTGTCCTTTCCTGGTCTGTCCATCATGCGTAAATGACTGTCCCTGTCTTTCATCCTGTGCCTTTCGTTTTTTTTTTTTCCTCCTCCTTTTTTCTTTTAAAGGCAACCTTTTTTCTGTGAAGCTGCTCTTTCATCCCCACACAAAGATGAGCTTTCAGTAAGACACCCATGGTTTAGAGCGAGACAGAGACGAAGAGAGTGATGACATGAGAGAGATAGATCAAATAGTGTAGGATTTCCCATGGAGAGAAGGGGAGCGCGAGAGAGAGAAAGGGGGGGAAAGGAGAGCGGGAGAGATCTGATGAATAGTATATAACAGGTTTTGAGCTGTTCTGATTTCACCCCACACTTAGACGTACACAGACGAAACAAACAGACACACAACCCCCACATCCACAGCAGAATGAATGCCTTGGCTGGAAAAGCTAAACCATTCATTTAAATTAATCACCTCAGCCAAGCGATTTATTCGCCCACAGCCATTAAATGAACATTCAGAACAAAGACGGCCGGCCACGTAATTGAATCACATGATCCTCTTAATTGACCAATCTGCTTCTGTGTTGAGAGAAGCTGCCCAATTATTTGAGAAATGGTCGGTCAAGGAAATTATCCCTGCTTCCTAATTCAAAGCCAGCAATTTATTAAAGAACGCTTCGTGATGTCCGACATGTTTTATTGTTTGAGAGAGGATGGTGTGTGTATATATTTGAATTTGCGTGTATTAATCCAAGTGTGCTCGTGTTTGTTAAGTAGCCTCCCACTGAGGCTCCATTTGTCTCCGTGTTATTACTGCAGTCTCTGGAGAGCCAGGTGGTTTTATCCACCCAAGGAGATCAGGGAATCAAAAAGAACCAGGGAAGACCGATGGGAAATGAACGGCAAACATGATCGTCAGGGCACAACAACATGCACACAAAACAATTCGCCTTAGTATCCTTAATTTTTAAGTCACATATTAACAGGTTGCTGACAATTGTTGATGCATGCAATTAATGCTACTCCATCATTAAATCACCCCAACATTAAGCGCAGATAAGAAAAGAAAAGTGTTTGCCTCTTTTAGATTTTGTAAATAAAAAAGCAGTTTTCTAGATTGCGACCAGCCAAATGACCCCATATGGTCAAACGTCCTATTCCTGTTTGACAAAAACATTTCCCCCTCACACACACAAGCATAAATCTTCATTTATGGTTGGGGGTTAGTGGTTTCAATATTGGGCCAAAAAAGGAAGAGTAAACACTAAGCATGATTGCTTCGTACCGTGCCTGAGGAGGATTACACCTACTGAAAAGTTTAACATTAGTAAGATTGTTCTGTACCAGAGTACACTTGTCTATTTAGGCTATATGGTACAGTAGGTGGCAGTATGCACCTAGTTGGTTTGCAAGTCATTAACAAAAAAAAACAAAAACAAAAAAAAAACAAGAAAAGAAAAGTCCAATGATGTCAAAATATTTTCGAGAACATGTCAAGAGCGGCCCTCTCGCCTACGTTCCTACTCTAGTTCAAAGAATGAGACTGGCACATGCACAGAGATTTGAGAGGTGAGACACAGTGTTTATGACGGCCAGTTCAGAACAGTGGTCAGTTTCCGTGTTTAGGAACCTGGCTTTCATTTCAGCATTAGAATTGGCTTTCATATTGGATTTGAACTGTGCATGAGTATACCACACTGTGCTCGGGTACACCTTTCAAGTGGACTCTAGCACGGTGCTCTGATCCTTGCCTGGGCACAGGACGGAGTGTTCACATTACGCAAACATATCAGGCTTTGGGGTCAAATGTAATCGAGGCTGTGTCAAAGTCGGTAGTTTGAAAGTACTCTTAATTAACTGTCGAGGACAGTATGGCTCAAACTACAGCTGGAACACGAAATTCAGCATTTAAAAAAAAGGAAATACCAGACAGTGGTGGCCAAATGTATTAAGGTAACATATCAACTTAAACACATCACCTGTTATACTGAACTTTGTGTGAGATGGAAGTTCAGATGGAAGTATGACTGCAGATCGATCCCTGATTCGCGACGATGTCAATTGTTAAAATCGCTATACGAATAAAATTTTATTGAATTTAATAAAGTAGGCTTTGAAGAATAAAGGACTTCATACTAAATAATCTTTCTTATATAGCAACTGCTTTGTGTAGATTGACAAATTATTCTTATTACCTTTGTCATTATTTGATAAAATTGCCCTTTTGTCTTAATACTTTTGCCCATAACTGTTTTGTTTGGCTTTTTGGAGAAGAGAAGACCTCAGTCCCTCTTTTCTCTTGTGCAGCTTGCATTATGCATTAAAATGATAAACTGATGATAAATATTCATCAACTCAACTACAGTTAAAAACTTGGCAAATAAGCATACATTTATGAAAAAAGGAATATTCATTAACAAAAAGTATTAATAACCACTTTATTAAATGTTCAGCATTAATACTTGGGGGACTCCTAATATATGATTGAATCTGCTATTGTTAGAAATGTAGTAATGTTAAAACTTTTAAGTTCAGTTTTTTGGGGGGATAGCAGTTATATAAGCAGCATAAGATCTCCTAACAGCTTGCAAGCAAAAAAGCAAAGCAACTGAACCTGAACTAAAACTTGAAGCATTGACAGCTCTAAAATTTAGAGTTCTAATACAGTCAGCCAAATTACCCCTGTAAAAGCTGAAACTAGATACAGACCCTGACTTAGGGTTGTTCAACTTAGGATTTTCCGACTTCAAAAAAAAAAAAAAAAAAATACAAATTTGAATGCATCTTTTCCTGCACTCACTATAGATGCTGTGAAATTGACTAGTAATGTTGGGTGAAGCCAGCGGAGCGGTACCTCCCAGTGGGACAGTAAACAACTGATACACTACAGTACTACGTTGCCAGCATTTTTTTGGATATTGTGCGATAAATTGATGACCCTATGCTGTAATATCCCCGTCATCCAGCAACTAATTTTAGTTTATTGCTTCAAACATTCTTCAGGCCCAGTCAGCGGTACATGCTGAGTACCCATTCAACCTGTTTCTGTCCTTTTAGTGCAGTATTCTTTATTATAAAACAGACTGGGCTAAGCTATGATGTTTGGTAATTTTTGCCCTGTCACACTCTGACAAAGACTGAAAAGTTCCCACTGTGCCCTTAAAATATTGGTAAGGCAAAATGGAAAAATGTGCATTTATCATGTTCTTAGCCACGTCCCTGTCAGGTTCTCAACGTATCCATCATGCTGTCACTAATTTCCTATTACGTACTCACTTGGTCCAGTGAGATCGAATTGTGTTATCACTATGTCGACCCATAAACATGGTAAGCACCATAAGAACATAATGCGGTTTTCTACAATGGCGCATGGACCCACCATGGTCATAGCACAAGCCTGAACTTAACTTAGCAACAATACAGTGGCATCCCAATGACAATTCAATCAGAACCCCATACAATCTTTCCTCTCCATGTACGTCAGTGAAATCCCTAAGAGATGTTAGTTATGCCATTAACTGGTCAATGTTGTTGTTATGTACTTGCATCTTGTCTTAACCACGCCCTCACCAAGGTAGCATCCTTTCCGGTTTCTACTGTGCTCATGACAAATTGTACAAGTTATTTTTCCGTTACCCAATTTTTTGAGGACATTGTGAGAATGCGGCTCAGTTCGCCTGGGGTTTTAGCTGTGGAGTTTTAAATACATTCTGGATTTACGATTGCAATTCAGGGACCATCTGTATAGAATGCAACCTAGCTACATGGTTTTAGTTCCCTATTAAACATTTGCCAGATAGACAGTCTGTTTGTTTGGCAGGATTCTTCTTAAGCTGCTTCTTGCGGCCTTCTGACCCCAGCCATGAGTTGAGTGCATTGCCTCTGGCATGTGTACTTTGCTCTCCGATTTGTCTGAACCTCGGTGATGCAGCATATCTGTGCCCTACGCAGTTCTGCAAGCTCCCTGAATGCACTGGCCATTGAAACCACCATGACTTGCAAAAATTGCACTCATGTTTGCACAACTGCAGCTTTTGTAGTACACTCTGCTGCACAGTCTGTGGCTCATTTCTGTTACAGTTCTTTTTCTATTCCGAACTAATTATGAAAGGATTCATTAATTAAGCTTTGTAACCCTGAAAAGCAAGTTCTCTGACTTTCCCCGCTCCCATGTCATTTTACTTTCCTTCTATCTACAGTTACACGTTTTCTGCGAGCTAATTGCTCGGACGGGTTAAACTCATCACCTTGTATTTACTAAGTGCGACAATGACGCGTTCATTTATTACGATAATGGCAGCACACGGTCCTGAATATTTTGTCCCTGTGTTTTGATATTTCCCTAATGTGTATCTTTGAAAAGAAGTGTCAAATTCGCACTTCTATGAAAATGAGCTAGAGTGGCGGACATGTCCCCCCGTGTTGCCAACATCTGCTACTTCCCTGGGTAGCGTGCTGGTGGAATACAAATCTTTATCCTATTGTCCTCCTGCGCATCTCCCTCTCAACAGGGTTTAATCTGGTGCCTCTTCTGCATCACCCCGGAGTGTGTCGAGCCCCATCACACCCACTGTTCCCACAAGTGCCAGTCTGAAGTGAGGGTTAATTTTTCTGGCGCTTCATTTCAGTCACCTCTCTGAACCAGATTCATTATAATCCCCTCACGTCGCACCGAGCTCTTTATAAGCTAAATTCTACTAGGGCCTGGCTTCTCTCTCTCTCTCTTCCCCTGCCTTTATTCTCGTATCCTTTCTAAATCCTCTTCTATCATATTAAAATGGCCGTGCTGCCCAGGCCTGCTACGCGCGTCACCGACAGCGCAGACCACAATACACCTTGAATACCTTTCTCCCCAACCCCTCTTTCACTTTCATTACACATAGCTCAGGCTTTTCTTTCCAGTAACTGATTTAAAGTGAGAGGGGAAATTGTAAATTGCTGGCAAGTTAAATGGCAAGTGCTCTTAAGGGAAGTGTGAGCGCATGCACTCTCTCTCTTACACGTGCCAAAAATGTGTTCGCTTCTCAAAAAGCCCTTTCCAGGAAGTAATTGCCCCTTCATTGCAGGCTCTTCTTCTTCCTCTTTTCCACTTCCATCTTTTTCTCCTTATCTCTCCCTTCTTGAATCCAGGCCTCTCCCCTTCATTCCTCTTCCACCTTCCGTCCCACCTCCAAATCACACAGTGCTTTAGAACCGCGCGACGATTTCAATAGAGTGCGTTTTTCGGCGCAGTGCGTGCGATTTGGAATGAAATGAATGTGTCTTCTGTAGGAAGATCCTGGCATCCTGGGCGCTCCATAATAGCTAATGCTCAGGCATATACAGCCCCGGCTCAGTTTAATTAAGAGACGATCATGACTGCGTGTGATTTTCCATTTCAGCGTCTCTCATTTTCCGACTCCCCCCCCCCCTCTCCACCTCACCCCAAAATGGCACCGCTCCAAATTAGATTAATATTAATATGCAAATTTATGGCATTTCCAAGTGCACAAGACCTCATCAGTTGAATAAATAAAAGGGGCTCTGTGTGTATGTGTGTGCGTGCGTGTGTATACACGAATCCGGCACCTCTTTTTTCTGATAAAACTTTAGAAGAAAAAAAAATTCATGCAATTTCTATACCTTTCAGCCCAGCTTAAAAGCGTGCCGTGTTTATACTTTCAGTTCACACGCGGATGATAATGAGTGCATACAAATGTGTGTGTGCACATTTCGGTGCCCTGCGCCGTTCCTCTCTGCCTGCCTGACACACACACACATTCTCGCTCTTATCTATTAAAGAGAGTATTATATGACTCGGATGTTGCGACATTGCATTTTCTCAAGAATGTGTGTGTGTCTGTGTGAGAGACTGTGTGTCAGATCCCCCTTGGAGACAGCAAAGGGTCTCATCTGTCCTGCAATGAGACACGACACACACCCCAAGAGAGCCTGAAACCATCTGGACTCTTACAATAACCCTCTTAGACTACACAGCGGTTACATCCTCGAATGAGATTTTAAACACTGCCCTGGTAGGAAGAGCTTTTTTTTTTTCCTTAGGAAGCGCCAGTAAACACTATAATAATGAATGTGTATTTGATTATACATATTAATTAATATATACCTCTTTTTTTCATGTCATTCTGTAAACAAAAGTCAATATCCAGATCAAAATTTTTTCGTCTGTACAGTCATGATACATTTTCTTTCACCCTTTAAAGAGCGTCAAATACCTGCCAATCATCCTACCTCTACAGGGTTGCCATGGTTACTGAAATATGACCCCCCCCTCCTCTTCCTGTAAATCAAGGGGCCGGCGGGGGGGGGGGTTGTGGGAGCAAAAGGACGGAGAACAAGGAGAACACTTACGATTTGTGGACAGTGCAGTTGTAGAAGACGAAATCCACGCTAGCGAACTTCTTTCCAGTTTCTTTTGACTTCAGGTAGAGTTTCACCACACGCTTATCACCTGGAGAGAGAGAGAGAGAGAGAGAGAGAGAGAGAGTGAGCACGGGTGATGGAGAAAAAGAAAGGTATCTAGGCAACGCATCGTGCTTTCTTCCCTCTGTAGCAGGGCATTGCGGTGGTAAAAATAGCCGGCTTTGATTGTGCTATGATTACCGTGGATGTGATCAAAATTGCGCTGTAGGATCCTCACATAATCAAAATAGCCATCTTCATCGAGACACCACGCTCGTATCGCCATAGAGACGGCGAGAATACGGCAACTATTAGCAAACGACTCTCAACTGCAAATCGGGGATGGACCAGAAGGTTGGAAATGCGCTCGGTCAGATAAAGATTAAGAGTGTGAAGATTTTGAAATCTTGGCTTCTGTGTCAGGATTTCTTTTTTTTATTTTTATATGTGCTTGAATTATTTCTGTATGTTGCCTTTGGATTTCCTCTTGATGTTAATTTTTCACACACACACACACACACACACACACACACACACACACACACACACACACACACACACACACACACACACACACACACACACACACACACACACACCTTGGTGGCGAGTGATGGGGATGAGCTCCTTAGTGCTGGGGGAGAGGCAGTAGATACGAGACCCCTGTATTCTGGCTTCAGTCTCAGTGTAGTCTTCAAACGAGCAGTTCACGCCTGCAGACAGGTCGGGTACATTCCGTGCCTGGAGAACCAACTAGAGGAGCAGGAAAAAAAAATTTAATTAACACGGAGAATTTGAGTTTTCTAGTTGGAAAACAATGTCAGTAATGCTAGCTATAAGCAGGGTTTGGAGCCAAACAAGCATAAATAATAATAATAATAATAATAATAATAATAATAATAATAATAATAGTTGTTGTTGTTGCTGCGTTTCCCCACCCATAAACCTCTATTCTTTTAAAAGTCTGTTTTTCCCTCCTCATGTCACAGCCTGTTTCACTCAGAAATCCGTCACATTACGGAAGAAAAATATAACACGATTCCCATTTCCCATTTCCCTCGTCAATCACTGGCGTGTTTCTATCCGCCTGTGTTCAATCACGATCGCGCAACCCAGCATGCACTGTTATTTTAAATCTTCACTGCGAGCTTACTGACTGCTTGTGAGATAGCGCTTGTGAATAAGATCCACCAGCCAATCTTAGCACAGGAGGCTTTGGCAGAATGCAGAGGTAGTCGAGGGGGAAAAAAAAAAAAAAAAACGTCTCTGAACAAGATAACTTTTCAAGGTAACAATTTAGTTGAACAATGCCAACGGAGCACGGTGGAGCCGGAGTGTGAGGAAATACAAAGAGGCGAAGTTAAAGGTGATGTTTTTCAGCGTTCCTCAGAACAAGAAGGAGAAGAAGAAGAAAAACTTTGGGAAAAGCGGGTGGTCTGTATAAGAAAAGACGAAAATTCTGTATATTTACTGGTGTGCAACCAGAGCGACTTTGAAAGTGTTATTTGGATCCAGGACAAAAGATTGTAAAGAAGCAGTTGCACTCAAAAGAAATAAGCTCCATGACGTCTGCATGAAAAAAAAATAAAATAAATAAATAAAAGAAGCGAGGTAGCTAGCTAACTATAATGTTACAAGACAAAAGCTCAAGTTAGAAAAGTTTCTTTATAAATGCAGCCTGCTATAAACACGAATCGTGCACTCGGTTTAATTTGAAGAATTTCTGCTTATTACGGCGCACACATCCTAGCCAGTCTGAATCCGTGCTCCTGTACGCCACAGTTCTTCTCGCCGAGCAATAACAGATAAAACTGTGGAGAAAAAAAAAAAAAAAAAGAAGAAGAATCCCTTCTTTTCACTGGGGTAATTCATGCTCTCTAGTGTAATGATAATCGGAAGAATGCTGGCAAAACTGTAGCCTGTTTCTAAAAAGATATTTAGCTTCCTAGAAGTATCTTACAGCGGTACATCATTAATTTGAAGCTTTCTTCTGCACTAGCTAGTCAAACAGCTAATGAGGAGAAAGAAATGGGAAGTCATCATTAAAGCCACTATTAAAGATCAGTCGAAAGTGGCTATAGAATTTATAAACATATTTCCCCTTTCAGAATCGGTCATAGTGCAGGTTTTTTCGCCGGGTATTTAAACGGAGAACTCAAGCTCTGAAGATTACTGAGTCACTCCTGGAAGAGGCGACCGACCATGTTTACTACCGATGAATGAACGGGTATAATGTGTATTTTGGCAAGAGTGTCTCTTTAAAGGGGACATATTATATAAAATTCACTTTTTTCGTTCTTTTTAGACATTTAGATGGGTCTCCGGTGTGTGTGTGTGTGCAACATAAATATGCATGAGACAAAACATCCCCTGCTGTTTTTTCTATTTTAGTATTGGCCAGAGCTTAAACAAGCCAATTAGATTTTCTCCTCTATTGTGACCTCGTATAAGAAGATCCCCTCCCCCTACTTGCTGCTCAGCTCTGCTGTTCTCTGGGGGTGTGGCTTGGCAGTGGCTCATTTTATGTAGACACTGAAATGGCACATTAGGAAAAGTACAAAAACAGAGGGAGTTTGAGTTATTTATAAAAATGCATTATCTGAGAGGAGCATTAACGGTCAAACTTCTGGTGAGCTTTGAGACTTAGGTTAACTTTTTGAAAAAATTGTACAATATGGGACCTTCAAGGAAAAGGAACCTGCGACGGGTGTTCAAGTCAAAGTGGAACTGTTTCAAGCACAGTACAGTGATGAGTCTCTTAGCTGCAGTATAACATTTGATGCTAACGTTTTAATGAAGGCAATTACGCTGATAATTATTGCCACATCTCTCATATAGTCCTGTTTCCACATGTTAAAGGAGCTCCTGGGAGACAAGTCTGATCATGGCTCAGGCATACTGAGAAAATGTCCATCTCGGTGGTATCCAAGCAGTAGTGAAATGCTGGGATGAGTTGCATTAGTGTAGCAGGGGATTATACAAAGAACTAAAAGTAGTTTTCACCGTCATCACTTCGTTCTGTTATTTCGCAGAATCAAAAGTCCAGGTTTGACTTGAACGCCCCTCATAAAAAGCACACCGATGTGAACCGATCTGGTGTTGATAAGCTACTCGGAGGTCTGGGCGTCACTGATTCACTGTCGCTAAACATTCCTGGTTAAGGCAGAATTGGTTCGAAATACGGCACTAATGTTCTCACATTTTTCACCCTGACAGAGAAAGTAGTTCATCTGTGCGCTGAAATCAATCTTTTGACATGACAGAAAAAGCGTGTGTAAGCAAAAGCAACAGTTTCCTGAGCTTCGAGCAAACCTCTTTAGGAGTGCGGCGTCTGAGCGTTCGTGTTGAACACCGAGACCACAGATGGAGTTTAGTTTTAATGCACATGTTCGGAGCACGGCTAAGCGGCACTTAGATGATTAACTATTAGTGTGGGCTTTTCCTTATCCGTCTCACACACTCACTGGACAAGAGCGTATTATGAAATGAGATTGAGACAGGAGATAATTCCGATTGAGCCACGATGCAACCAAAGCCACCGACATCAAAGAGCAATCTAGAAGACGGCATTAAATCTTGCCGACGTTAATAAACCGGCTCTTAATAATTCATTTTTAAACAAGCAGGCGTCTGATTTCATCTGGTTGCTGAGTGCGCTAAACACGGCGGCATGCCGTCTTTCCCTCCATCCTCCCCCATCTGCCTGTTTACACTTCCTTTGTTTTTTCCCTGCCTTTTGTTTTTACCATCATCAACTCGACAATAAATGCGTAATGCCAACTGAATCGAGGATGACTGAGGAGACTTTACAGCTGTATGCTGACTATACATGCAACCATGCAACGCCGCGTTCTATCCTGGTTCTCTTACCGCTTCAGAGTAACAGCTACATGCACTTAATTACAGTACCTTTCACTTAAACTACAGCACTATTCTATAGCATGCAGGGTGCACAGTAACACCAGGTTAATACTACTCCTAAGCTGAGGTGCAGGAAAACAGCTCTTCTGCCTTCACACACACAGCTGCTCCAGCAAAAAAGGGTTATTCAAACACTTGATTGAAAGTACTGCGGATGAAATGCTTAGCAAAAAATTACTCCGGTTGAGAGGACGGGATTTAATCTAAGGCAGCCTTCATCAGAGCTCAATTTCTACCCTTAAGGACGAGAGACATTAAAGCTCTTTAAAAGAAAAGGGGGCAGTAGATAAAATTGCTTTATACGGGAATCCCTTTAGAGGTTGTAGAGCTGTGGAAATCCTCGGCATGGCCATAGATGGATCTTTTAAGACGCAGATTTAGACATATTTGTTGCTCTGGAGATTTAAGAAAGATTGTAGTACGTTATATCACTAATGTATACATTAATGATAAGTATACCACAGTGCTGTAGAATTCCCAAATCCTATTGGTCAGGTATGGATTCATTTTCTGTTGCAACTCAAATTCACAGCGATGTGTATGGCTGACCTTTGACATATGTAGGTCTTGACTAACTAATAACTAATAAATGATTGTTGTTATTTAACAGACAAAGGCATGTCATGATCTCACACAGTATGACTGCAGACCAATCCCTGTTTCATGCAAATGAGGATGGGTTCCCTGTTGAGTCTGGTTCCTCTCAAGGTTTCTTCCCACTGCCGTCTCAGAGAGTTTTTCCTTGTCGCTGTCGCCCTCCTCATCAGGGTCTATCTTATCATTTTGATTCATACACATTCACATTTCTAATTCTAATAATTGTTTTGATTGTGTAAAGCTGCTTTGCGACAATGTCAACTGTTAAAAGTGCTATACAAATAAAATTTTATTGAATTTTTGATGCAACATTGATAAGGTGATGTTTTAGCGTTTTATGCAAGAACTGAGAGCGTTTCGTCATTTTCTAGCCGTGAGGACGTTTTCCACCGGAGAGTCTTCAGTACAGGGTACTTCCTATACTCGCAAAAATATCACAAGCTGCACAAACGTCTATAACTGTAACGTAAACTAGCTTTTCTTATGGATGTTCCACTACATTAAACGTAACTAAAAACAGATTAAAAAAGCATTAATAAATTCAAATGAAATGGAATTTTTTTCATCCTGTCGCAACACAAAAAATAATCAATAACCAAACAATAACCAGACAGCAAAGATCAAAGTGATCTTACTTGAAATGTATGCGCAAAATTTGCACATGTGTTCTAGATGTTCTCATTTCGGTTTATTTGAACAGAGTAACAGGTTTCAGTTGCAAATTCTGGGAATACATTTCAAGTAAGATCACTTTGACCTTCGCTATCTGGTTATTTTTGCATTAAAAGTGACCCTGACTTTGTACTCATAATAAATCCAAAGCCTCCCTCAACTCTGCCTTAATACCTACAAGCAGCACACCATACGGTATGTTGACCATCATCCCCTTGAAGTGACCTTGAAACAGAAGATTATTTACTTTGTGCTGCTGTGAGTAGTCAAAACATTCTCCATATTGTCTCTTTAAAGGCAGAACGATCACAAAAATACCCTCATAAGCACATTTGAACTTCATGTGTGTATAAAAAGAGGGAAATAAAGACAACTTCTTTAACAGGTCCATTGCTAGTGTTACTAGCGGGAAATCACCTGAAGTGTGGCTTTAACTCACTGACCGTTTATATCTAGAGCCCTGTCTGAGACAGCGTGCACGTTCTCTGCCATCGCGAGCACTTACTGTAATTCTGACATTTGGAAGATCCATCAAGAACCATTTTATTTCATCATTCCATCATGCAAGCATAACATTCCCAGAGAGACCATTAATGGACGCGAGGTTGTGTTGGAGAGGCGCCATGTTCTACGGCCCTCAACAAAAGTGCACTGGACTCGGCGCTCTCGGAATGGAAAGTTCCTAGAAATGAGACGTGTTTAGGACACTGGTGTTATATCTCGGCTGCTGACTGCAGACAGAGCACAAACTGTCCTTGTAATTTTGGCCTGATTTTGACGAGCACCGGTAGGGGAACGCGATGCAGCCGAGTCTCGGCAGGTTGAGCTGCCCTTGGTCATTTCTGCCGGTGTCGAGAATCAGCAAAACGAGAGGAGGCCATTCCTCTCTTTTAGCACACCACAATTCAAGCGACTTTGCAGACACATCAAAGAAGGCATGGTACATCATTAGTATCAAAGTCTTCCCCATATTCTCCACTGCTTAAGGCAAGGACTCAAGGTGGTGTTTGTGTCTGCATGAGGCGCTGCTATAAAAGATTCCCACAAATTCGCTGTATCAAAGTCTTCTGCAAATTCGCTGCCGCTAGAGGCAAGGACTCAGTGTGGTAGTTATGTCTGCATGACACTCCTTCTACAGGCTGTCTATTAAGGAACACATTGTACATCCTCCATGGGACCAGGCTTGAGGTACACAGTGCCACTAAGACTTGGTCTTTCTGCTACACAGAAGAAATGCTGACTTCATAGAAAAAGAACTGAAATGTGTCATGAGGCCAGACATAACTGACTCGCAAGCAGTAACCCGGAGTTCTAAATTAGTGATACCATGGCTCATTATGCAATTTTCTGAAATACAATGCAGTCTGGAAATAAATGAAATCACAACAACCTTTGTACTTTTGATTGCATGGAGTGCGTTATGTACAGGATAACAGCACGTCCCAGATTCCTGCTCTACCAATTTAGGTCAATTTAGGATTCTCGGGTAGCACAACTCTTATATTTCAGTGGGAGGAACAATAGTGTGTGTTGTACGTTTATATAAAATGAAGAACGCATAATGCAATTTTTAGGCTCGTTACAGTATCAGGTCACACTCAGTGTACAAACAATTACTTTCTGTTGACTTTTTTGTTCTTCTTAAAAATCCTAAATGTCGCTGTTAACACCCAAATAATTAGCTCACATTTCTAGTGTTAGATTTTGGATGGTATTGATAGAGAGATAGTTGTAGGTACTGTACAGCACATTATATATACTATAGCAGATATAAACATTCTACCCCATGTTTTGTTTTGACTGTCAAAATGGAACAGGATGGTCGTTGCAGTTACTGGAATACCTTTTTGTCATATAAACAGAAAAAAAAATCTGTAGATGGAGATCATTAGGATGAATTAGGGTTTGGGGAATAGATACAAAAAAGAGAGATTATAGGTTTTTTTTTTTTTTTTTTTTTTTACAGTGCAACCTGCATAAAGTTATAACTCCACAAAACTAAACTAAAATATTTTTTAAATTGATAATCGTCTAAATCTGATTTTCTGTTTGTGTAAACAACGCAAAATGGTTTATAATAAAATGGTTTTAGGTTCTTCAAACAGCCATCTTTTGCTTTAATGACAGCTTCGCACACTGTTGGCGTTCTCTCAATCGGCTTCATGAGGTCGTCACCAACAGTCTTGAAGGATTGCCAATATCTGTAGAGCACTTGTTGACTGCCAACTGTGCGCAAAGCTGCCATCGAGGTAAACAGAGTCTTCTTTGAAGAATTTTAAATATGAAACATGTGTTTCAAACTTTAAAATCAGATTTTATTTAAAAAATAATAATAAAAATAAAATAAAAATAAAAATAAATAAATAAAAAATCAGCCAAATCAGCCTCAGAAGGGTTAAAATGCATTTACGAGGGAGTTCTATAGCATGGCTAAAGCTCATATGGCCTAGAGATATCATGTGACCTATTAATGCACAAGTGCAATCAAGCGTACTGTAATAAATGCTTAGAATAAAGGTCATATACGGCATTAAAATGAGGTGAACTGCCTGCTATGTTTCATGCATGTCATACTCATTTAGAGAGACAATCATAGATGTGATTTCCTAGTAAATATTTCCTTGTGTGTCGTAATTAATACTGTGATAACTGTGAAAATGTTCATACTTGGACTTCCGACATGGTCACAGAGATGTTGTTGGGTTGAACAGTCAAGTCGACACACTGGTCCACTCTGGAGGCGAAACGCCAGGGTTCGTCCGCCCGCTCGCATCGGTCCTTACGGGAGCAGCTGCACACAAGACACACAAGATCATGCAACATGTTAATTACCATCACCGAATGATGCTCGTATGCCTGAACAGAGCTTTTATTTCCTCCCGTGTCCAATCCAAAGAAATTGACAGTCATTTCTGTAGATAACTCTTTCGCAGGCAATAACTTTTATAACGTCAGGCTTTCGAAATGTCAGCTTACAGGCAAACCATGACCTCATTTAGAAGCGGGCGTGTGCATATGCATCTGTAGGGTTCAGCTCTCTCGAGTTCGCACCTAATTTAAATGCTTATTGCAAATGCTACAGGGGAAGTCACTTAACTCAATAAGGGCATGTTGCACTTACTGTACTTCTAGCTCACGGGAGAGAGAATGAAGTCGCTACACCGGCACTAAGACTATTATGTTAATCATATAGTCTGCCCGCTAGCCCGAGGATCTGATGTTTGGTTTTTGAGGCTAGAAACGCTCGTCAGACGTTTACTGAAGGAAGACAGTAGATATGAAGGAAGGTTACCGTGTTGCCTTCTTTTAATTTCCATTTACATGCCCTCAATTAAAAATCATGCTAATGCTCATCCTCTAAGGAAGATGGAGCGATAGGGACAGCGCTTTCTGTATATTTGGGTGAAGTTTAATTAACGTTTCTGGGCTGCTCTCGTCTCATGCGGAGGAGTCAGAAATCAACAAGTCGGTTTTTCTTTTTTTTGAGGAATGCATCTTGGTCTCAAAAAATAAAATCCTCCGATAGAAAAATCTGATATCATGTGACACTACTGTATGACAGGGTAAGCCTAATGAAGGACAGAGGACATAAAATAACCTGGACATATTCAATTACTAATGAGAGCATCTACAGTAGCATCAATCTAGCATCTTATTAACAATACGACACGTTACTGCATCACCAGGGACCATTTCACATGATATCATGATACCTTGGTGGCGATTACATTTTTTTTGCAATTGTAAAAAATAAGTGTCGTGATTTTATAAACATACCAATATAAATTTATATAATTTCTTACAATTCTAAACAAAGTTAGCAAATTTTGCTCCTTCCACACAGGATGCTGTACTGTGTGAATAGATTAGTACTGAATTAAAATGTAACAAAGTCCGGTCAATAAAAAGTTCTTTCATCTGATATCCAAATTAGTGCTCCCTCATTAATCACGGCTTTACAGCCAATCAGGGGCGTCTGTGAGCTCACACAAGCGGAAGGAGCGGATAGCGCTGTCCTCCGAGTGTGTTACACCATCCCCAACAGTGCGTGAGCGAGCGGTTCGAAAAGATGCGGTTGGCTGGTGTCACATGGTTCGGAGGAAACACGTGATGGTCTTCGGCCCTCCTGGCTGAGTAGTAGTAGTAGCCTTAATGTGGGAGCCCCCTAGTGACGGGGAGGAATTGCACACGACTAAATTAGGAAGGAAAAATATATATCTATATATCACATGACTAAAATCAGGGAAAAATCCAGAAAAAAAAATCGTTTTGAAGGCAGTGTGTCGATACAACACAACACAAGAATCGCGATATGTAACTGAACTGATTTCTTCCCCTATCTGTAATCCTTAATAGAGAGCATAAGGGCATCCAAACTGAGAGCATTACACAGTACAGGCTCAGTAAGAGTGTTCATTAGAATGAACAAAAAGTGCGATGAATTACCTCCTCACACAAAGGTGTTGTCACGCAAGGTTAGCGTGCACTGAAACAGTCACACATAAGAGGGCGCGTTTCAGTTCGGCGAGCACTGAGCCATATACTTTCTTTACCCTTTGCTCTTGAGTCACAGTGCACAATTCATAACCAATTCATCTCATTTTAATGACCACGTTCGCTGATGCTGCTCGGTGTGCAAGTTATAAAGACGAAACATCATTCTAGCAGTGCATTGCAGAAACAAACAAACAGAGCTAAATATAAAGTTCCATGATGCATCTGACAGCTTAAACCTAACTACATTACTCATTTCCTTTAAAAAAAAATGAAATAAAATAAAAATGGTATGAATGCAGACCCTGTTTTGTTTTTTCGTTCAAATCACCAAGGGGGAAAAAAAAAAGAGAGACTTAAAGGCAATTTCACGCACAAGTACAACACTACCAGTCGAACCCAATCCCCCTCCGATTCAATCACGGGCAAGGCGGCCTGTCAGATACAGATTTATACGATGATGTGGAAATGACAGCAGTAAGATTTGCAGTTCATAAGCCATGTGCTTCCTGTTACGGCATACATAATCCTTTGTAGCGCAACGACGAAAGAAGGCGTCATTCAGACCACATGGCTGCTTTTGGCAGGAACGTACACTCTACTATATTCGGGATTCAATCCACTGTATACTTACACATTGAGCAGGACACACCATCCGCAGTGAGGATCTCTGGAGCCCAGACACTCGGAACACGTCGTGTACTGATCACAGCTCTCCACAGGAACACGCTTCACCTAGACAGAGAAAGAAATATGATACCCATTAAGGTCATTTAAGTAAACGCTGTTCTGAACACTGATTTCTCGCTATATGTGCCCACAGACTGCAATTAGGTGACGTAAGGGCAGCCCGAGGCGCCAGGCGGCTCGTTCATTTGTTCGTGTGCTCTGGGGTGTGCGTGTCACATTTGCTCCTGCCTGCGTGCGTGTGTGTGTGTGTGTGTGTGTGTGTGTGTGTGTGTGTGTGTGTGTGTGTGTGTGTGTGTGTGTATGGGGAGATCACAGGTGTGACTGTGCGCATATGTGAAGAGTGACCCTGCTTCTCATGACCTGCTGGGCTTTCTGACAGTTATCATGGTGAACCCTAATCTCATGAACATCCACAAGGGTAACCTGGCGCTTTAGACAAAGAAATGCATGTTTTAGGAAGAAGTATGCACATGATCATATACTTTCTACTAAAGAGCAGAAAAGTATATATATATATAAAATAAAAAGACTATGTTCACAAGCTGCACTATTCAATCCTGATGTTTTGTTCAGATCAGATCGGATCTGCATGTCATGATGCTTCACGTTCGTAATTGCATGTGACTTTTATTTGATTCAAACGTGGATGCATCTGTCTTCTGAAACAGCACGCATCTGTACATCGATAAGTCTTTGCTCGCACCATCTGGGTTAAAACAGAGGCCAAAATTCACCTGAATTCCGATCTGACCGTTTTCATTCAAGTCACATGACCAACTATCGGATATATATCCAATCTAGAACCACGTACAAAAGTGACTCAGCTTAGATTTAAAACATATCCGATTTGTGCGTTCCGACAGGGATCTCTGTGACTGAGAAAAAAAAAATCAATTGAGTCACTTCAGGCTGGTAATGTGAACATAGCTGTGGAACTGATTTAATTCTTAAAATCATTGTTTTTTATTATTATTTGATCTGATCCTGTAACATACGGAAAACATTGTTACTGGATTAGATTTTTTTGTACCTTAAATGTTTACACATGGAGCAACTTTTAATCTATTCCGGAGGCTTCAAGTTCTCATTTTCCCATGGGAAATAAAGTGAATGCATACAATCTGTTCCAGTTACCCAAAAACATTACTAATATTACCAAGTTCCAGCACTATAATCCTATTTTTTGCATATAAAACAATCAAAACATCAAAAGATCAAAAAATCTATCAAAAAAAATTTACTTTTATGTAAAATATGATAAACATTTAAACTTCACTTAACCTTCATTTATGATTCCTTTTGGCAACAACTGCTTAAAATTTTTTTTACTGAAAGTGGTTCTGTTTTCTTCTTGCTACCGTCCTTGCTAACTTTCTTGGAACCCATGGTGCTATGTCTTCACTAAATGTTGAAAAAAATCCCACAAACAAAAATACGTAAACTAGCGTTGCTTGGTTTTCCATTGACGCAAACGAGTTTTGAACGGCACCCATGACGCATATGCTGAAAATGCATCGTATGACGAGGATAATTCTTTGTTCTTAATGTGACAATTCGTGAGGCGGGGTGTTCATATACCGAGGTACCATTGTAGTTTCAAATATTAACAATGTGTTTATGGTGCATGTTTTTAACCATGCATTTCGCTATGGGTTTCGGTTAAAGGTGCAATAGTGAAGCATTTTATTTGTGCATACAACATTGAATTTTTTTTTTTTTTTTTTTTACATATATTACAAAAAAAAAACACCATTATGACAAAAACTATACAAAATAAACTAATCAAAGAACACAAAGAAGAAAGAAAAAAATTTGGAAACCTGCCTTCCAGTCCCGAATGCATGTTTGTATATGGATTGGCATATTAACACTTTTATATATTATTTTATAGACGCGTCCCCACGCCTCATTCACGTCCTCATTAATCATTTTGAGGAGAAGCTGCACGTTTACACTGGTGTAGATTAGCTTTCAAGCAGCTGAATCGCGGAGTGATCATGAAAGTGATGCCATGACTGTTGTTGCTATTGGTAACTAGTTCGCATGCCTCCTCGAGTTGAACGACCATAAGTTTGGGGGCGGAGCTTGGTCAACATGGCTGGAAATGGGATTGGTTAATTTAGGAAATAAATAAATACATTTAATAATTACAATTTTAATCAATACCTAGATTTTTAGGAAAATTATATTCCTACTTTTACTCCTACTTTTACAGACTAAGTGGGAGTGTTCAATCCAGGAAAACACTAGAATGTCCAGGACATGAGGCACTGTGATGAAGATAAACCTGGCAGGAAACTAAACCTAAAGTACATTCCTGCAGATCCTCCCAAATGAAGTAAACATCACAAAAGTTTAAAAAGGCACCAGAGAAAAAAAAATGAGAGGTCTAATAAAAGATGTGCAAGCTGAGCGCATGAGACGTTATTGCATTGAGTCTCGAGGCCAGTTTGAAAACTGTGTGTGCGCGCGTGTGTGTGGTGAGAAAGAGAATCCTTTTAATCTGACTGCAAAAAAACACTAAACTCCATCCCCTTAGGTCAGTATGGATGTGCACACACATACACACACTTGTGCGCACACGCGCAGCTTGAGAGAAACTGGGCAAGAGAGATGAGTTGGAAGTCTGCCAGAGCCTGAATGGCTACAGACACAGTTGAGTCAGAATGGAGAGAGAGAGAGAGAGAGAGAGAGAGAGAAAGAGAGAGAGAGAAAGAGTCAGACAGATAGACTGAAGTGAGAACAGATGGGTTCTCAGGAACAGCAAGTTCAGGATGGAGAGTGATCAGGTATAGGTTCGAGAGGTTGTTCAAGTGTGTTGTGTGCTAATCATCACTAAACTCTCTCGGCGGCGCTCTGCCTAAATGAGCTCGAGAACACGTGTCCCTCTGACATGATGGAGGAGAAGAGAAAAAAAACAGGCACAGAATGGCATGCAGATTTGAAGTCATCACTGTCTCTCCCCCTCTCCCTCTCATTCACACACACCTACGCAGATTCCTGATGTTGGGAAATAGAACCGTTTCCTAATCGCCTGTTTTTCTAGTGGTGGAAATCAACGTGGCACTCGTGACAGGAGCCAAATGAAGTCAAGTGAAATGACAGACATCAAACATCACTTGATAATGAACCTGTCAACACACACACACATGCGTGCATGCACACATTCACACACACGTGCACGCACACATTCACACATGCATACACCTTGAAAAAGTTCTCTCGTCTCCTTTAGGCTTTCATCTGTCACATCTATACTTAAGCGTCCTGCAATCAAATCTACACAAACACTATGTACATAAAGCGGGAGTGGATATGAAATGGCTGAAATTACCCTTAGATCTTAGCTTTTATGTTCAGCAGACGGCTGTTATCACTTTAAAGTGGATCGTTTCTCAATGAAAGAACACTTAGTATTTTATTCCACTTCTACCACAGGAACCTGTCACTTACTATGATTTTTAATTCGTTAATAAAAACGTGTCAAAAACGTCAGCTGAGCCGCTTTCTCCAGCTCTTTCTAGAACTGCTGCTCCCGTAGCGCCTATTGTTCCTAAGCAACCCTGAGCTACAGTATGAGCTGTATGGCGACGAGGAGGTTACAGGATATAAATGGATTTCCAGCATCTAACATCCCTTACAATAGCTCTGCTACTAGATTTATTTGTGGACAACATGAAAAAAAAAAGTGCATGTTGGGTGCAATCCATCCCTCAAGCAGGAAGAAAATAAAGATTATTTCACCAACTTATCCAGGAAAATGGAACGGGTGAAGCTGATTGGTTGGTTCTTGTAACATGATGGTGGTGATGCGCTTGCGGCATTCCGGTGCAATCCATGAAGGTAGCGGCGTCATCGCTCTCTATTTTGACAGCACTTGCCACAAGTCTCCATTTAAAATGACAAACATAAACAGAGAACCAAAGCCAAGACATATGAAGGCCCCTATGGTATCACCTTCATTGTTACAGGAAGTGTACAATACGGCTTCATTTCTAGTCAGGTTTCGTGTATTAGAGCATTCAAGAAACACGTTAGTCCTTGTTATCACTTGCAATATAGCAGCTAGAAACATGTCACTAATCTGCTTTTTTCTCAAAACAAGCAAAAGAGAAAAGCGCAACCGGTCATGTTACCAAGCACGAGCACACACTACACTATGTCCTGAATACTCTAGCATGATGGAAAAGGAAATCCTGACACTGGAGACTCCTTCCATAAATGCTACACAAACATCTCATTACGCCCCATTTTGTAAAATAAGACCGTATTTCCCCATATTTTACTACTACTTTAACAAGTTAACACAATGTGTTTGTCAATGCTCCAGCTGAAAGACCCAACAGATTCTACTTCCTCACACTCCAATCATTTCACTGCTCCTCCAAAAGTCCTATTTCAGTGTCTATGCAAATGAGCTACTACACCCACTGGATCAGCCTGCACTGTGGGGGTCTGTACGGATCGCCCCATCCTGCAGTACTCCACAGCCAGCTAAGTGAAGTCTGTCATATCTGCATGTCAGCGATGTGCAGTCGGAGTAGCTGACCTTTTCCTCTGCAATCTTTAATGCTTTCACCAGCTGCTCATGTTACGCAGTAATGTGTGCGTGAGCGCGTGTTCGCATCTATAAAAGACTCCGCTGTGCAGGATTTCTCTGGCAATAAACTCAACCCAGTAAGAGAATGGTAAAACATTTAGACTCGGAAGAACACAAAGGCAAGCAGAGCACACGGGCGCACAGATGCACACAAAGGCACACATACACAGCTTGATCCCAACTGCTGCCAAGTGGGAGGATAGGCGAAGACCAGGCAGACAAACAGACAGACAAACAGACAGACAGCCAGCCAATCTGTCCACCTTTGTGATAATGGTAGGAGGATTAATATAACACCTGATCAATATGTACACAGGACTGAGCAATAACCCAACTCATGATAACTAAAAACTGCTAATAGTGTTTTCTATGCACCCTGTGTCTAAAAAATAAAAAAATAAAAAATAAAAAAAAGTCATTCTTTTGTTCTCTCCTGCAGACAAACACACAACTAAGGGAGTGACACACACACACACACAAACTGGTTCTCGTAAAGGTTAGTCAGGGACTTTTATCTGTACGATCAAGCTCCATTTCGGTGCATATGTAATTTATAAACATGATGCAATATGACAAAAAATCATATTTGGTTGCTTTTAAATTTTTAGGTCATCATCATAGTACAAGCATTTCACTTCCTATCATACTATGTATGACCGTGTATGTGACAAATAAAATGTTAATTTGATTAGAATCTAGAGTACTGTAGATTGTATTTAAGAACATTAAATTAAAATAAGTAGATTTATTGCATATATGGGAATAACCGTGGACCACCTGACATGATATTCAATTAAATTTTTTTTTTTTGTATAGCAATTTTAACAATTGCTAACACGATATCACAGTACAGTACACGTACACGTACCTAGGTGGCGATTCAATTTGTATTGAGATCCTGAAAGTATTACAATTTTATAAATATCATATACAATATCACATACACAGCCATGCAGAGTATGACATGCAGTGAAATGCTTGCACAACTGGCAGAAAAATAAAAATAAGTGTAAAGTACACTGAAATAAAGTTGAAAATAGAAAAAATAGAATAAAATAAGAATGTAAGAATAAGAATAAAAAACTGCAAACATGAAAATATAAAGTAGGAATATTTAGAAATGTGTACGGTATGTATCCCTATTCGATATAAATTTTTCTTCCAGATTTTAACATCTGTTTAGACATCGTACAAGTCTAAACAAATTTAGCAAATAGTTTGCTGTGCTGCCTGCCAACAGTTTCGAACATTTTACTACCTCAAATGCAAACATACCTACACTAAAAAAAAGTCAAAAGAATAACATGTCTCTAATATAGATGTCACTTAGACGTGAACTGTTTGAGTTATTTGAACTAAACCCATTCAATTTAAGATAATGTAAAACCAGCTAATAATATATAAAGGTTCAGGAGTCAATATAACAACATTGATAAGGATGGGTTGCCATTTCCAGCATAAATAAACCAAACATATAGAAGTTAACATTTGGAAGCCAAAGATTTATAGCTTGATCTCTTGGGTGATGCAACGTAAAACATTTGCCTTATGAACCGAACCTCATTGTTCAGATTTTAATAGCGCCTTTGTGTTTTTTAAGCCTTGAAATTGGTTCGACTATTAAGTTGGTTCGACTTCATTTGCGTTTGATCTGAACATTATGTACCATGTTCATGGATAATCTAGTTGTATTAGTCTGGCAATAGCACAATTAAACTGAGATTACTTAATCAATGCAAATTGTTACCTTAATTTAGTCTAATGTCCTTTAGAGTCTCAGAGTAAGCAAAAAATAAACCAAAAAAAATCCATATAATCAATATATGAATGCTGAATCTACGATATATGATATTGGGTCTTTTTAAATTACCAGCTTCCAGTAAAGGATTAAAGTCAGGTTGAAGATTACGATAGTTAAAACAGATTATCACCTTCATCAGCTCTTTGTTCCTATGCTGTTTTAATTCCACATTATCTATATTTACATGCCGCCTAATATGTTCATAATCACATTGATTTAATATAAAAACGAGGCCACTCTGAATTAGCTCTGTCTGATCAAACATGGTGGGTAATCAGTTTAACTATCTGTTTAATAGAAGAATAATTGCTATGCAAACTCAGCTGAATCTCTGCATATGTTCTCCATCGTGCAAATTTTGATTGTACATTGGAGTGAATTATTCATCTAGATAACGGGGAATGGCTGACTGGTGTCCAGAACAGTGCAGGACATCAATGATTCTTCTTATCTGATGCACTGTTTCACCGAGACAAATGTAAAAATAGAAACTAGGCTCTATTATACAAAATCCTAACCTTTTTATTTTATTTTTTATTTTTTTAGACATCCACATCCATTTTTTAGTCTCCACTTTGCATGTACAAGCAGAAATGAGGAAATTTAAATCCTATATATTTTTTTCCTGTACTTTTCCCATTTTTGTATTAATCAATAAGTTTTCTCCCCCTAATGTGACATCATATGTGGGACACCCTCCCTCCAACTGCTGTTCTCTGGAAGCGTGTGGTTCAGCAGCAGCTCATTTTCATAGACACTGAAAAGGCACGTTTGAAGGAGGAGTGCGCTTACAGGCAGAAAATCTGCATTATGAGCGATGTATTTCTGCTGCCGCATTCAGACAAACTTTAAGAGACCATGATGGAGTAAATAGTAAAAATACGGGACCTTTAAGACTTGAATGGTAGGCCTAAGTGATTTAAGGTTACTCAAGTCTTTCAACTCTACGCCAAACCCAACACCGATATAAATGCCAGTTATATATAGGAGTACATCATTTGGTTGGCATTATATACATCATTTGTGTAAACAGAGAGAACCTGATGCATAAAGACACTCAATTACATAATCAGTTTCTTTATGAATGAATCTTTTAAGATGGAAAGAAAAATCTTTGCATCCACACACAAGCATTCAAACAGAATGGCTTTAATTTGTCTAAATCTCTTTGAGGAAAGTGGTACAGACAATGCTAGAGAACTCTCAGAACAGCCATGCTGTGATTATTTATTGTCACTTTGTGAATGCTGTCGGATCGCCCACGCTACGATAACTTACACGGTTTACATTTAAATTTCAGTTTGAATAAACCCATCTGTACTCGCAGCAGCCATTCTCGTCTATTGCTAATAACCGCAAAGATGTCTAACTTTTTTTTTTTTTTTTTACCATTACAATTCAATTAGAATTGATGCTGTACTTTACACAGCTTCCCAAAGCACACTGCTTGGGAATCTTTAATATACATTCTTATAGATTAAGTGCCAGAAAATGTGACAACAGATATGGTTATTAAAATCAATATCAATTATTAAAGAATTCCCAGAAACACCCCGCGAAATGAAGAGTCTCATAAACCAGCACATGTAGGTTATTTCGAAACGGACTCGAGAGGAAACAGGAAGAAAAAGACGATCGAGGAGAGAGAGAAAGAGAGAGAGAGGGAGAGAGAGAGAGAGAGAGAGAGAGAGAGAGAGAGAGAGAGAGAGAGAGAGATGCTCAGAAGTCGTGTTGCTCCTATTTCCTGCTCGGCTTGCATGAAAGTTTTCATATAGCGCATTATCATAATTGGGTGTGTTTTTGTTCTCCTCTGTCGATAACAGATATCTACTGTAATAAATTAACTCTGGTAAGTGCTGCATCATTGGATTTGCCTGAAATGTGTGATTTCAGGCGTGCGTCTGACTTGCTGTAATCTGATCTGCGCTATCCCCAGCCTGGACGCGGAGCTCGGGGCCCTGGTGAGATCGGCCCATCAGGTTCGCTTTAATTAACTGCTGCAGAACACGAGGCCAGTGCTAAATTACTCTGTCACTCCACTAAATGGAGTTTTTGAGGAGCGGGCTGCTCCACGACTCCAAACGCTGGCATTTCCATTATGCTCCCAATGAAAGAAAAAGGCACGGAGGAAAGAGAAGTAGATAAAGAGAGTGGGAAAGAGAAAACGATGGAGTTTAAAAAAAAAAAAAAAAAAAAGGGGAACAAAGTGAATTTCTCTCTTTGTCTCATCAATCCAAAGTGCTCGTATTCTTGAGGGAGCAGTCCATCATTTTCTCCCAGGAGAAGAACAAACACGCTGAGGGAGTGATTACTAAAGCTAATATCTATTGATTGTTTGTTGTTTATTTAAGCCATGAAAAGGAGATTTGGATCCTTCAAGGCTTTCGGTCAGTTAATGTTAATATTAATATGATCGTATGTATTATTTATCATGCGGTTATTAATATTAATTGATCATTTGGCCGTCGGTGATGAAGGTCAGACGTGCGGCGCCGCGGGTGGCGAAGGGACACGAGAGCGAAGAGGAAAGCGCGAGGAAAAAAGCTGTTAAATGGGTCAATAAACAGAAATGACATCAATAGGACCTGTGCTGGAGCACCATTCAAAAATGCACATATGCCATTTGTGTGTGTGTGTGTGTGTGTGTGTGTGTGTGTGTGTGTGTGTGTGTGTGTGTGTGTGTGTATGCGTCTGCGCCTCTTTAATGACCACTGCACGAATATATCTGCCATCTGGCTTTTCAGTTCTCTAGAGCTTTCTAAGGCCAAGTCAGTTAAGATTAACATGACAATGACCATATCTCCTACTGAGAAAGTCAATACCGTGTGTGTGTGTGTGTGTGTGTGTGTGTGTGTGTGTGTGTGTGTGTGCGTGTGTGTGTGCGTGTGTGTCTGATATTTGTGTATGAGCTTTGAGCCAAATACGGCGATCATTTACATGTATACACCTCATCAGTCAGAGAAGGTTATACCATGTTAATCAAGTCTAGTATTACAAGGTGTGTGTCTGAGTGTGTGTGTGTGCGCGCGCACGTATGTGTGTGTATAGCCTGAATGGTAGAGAATGAAGCACGCCCTCTAAATGTGATTGAGTGTTTCGATACCGAGGCCCTCCAGTCCTCTTATCTACCCAAATCTACAACTTGATAGTGTGGACACACACACACAGACACACAAAGTAGACAGATACTCAAAAGCTTCAGTGCACTTAGAATGCAAGAGGGAATTGTGTGTGTGTGTGTGTGTGTGTGTGTGTGTGTGTGTGTGTGTGTGTGTGTGTGTGTGTGTGTGTGTGTTGGGGGGCAGGGTGTACATACACAGTGGAGTGTTCACATGCACAATGACAGTTTCAGGCCAAGTATGTTAATGAGCTTGGCTGTGCTCCAGGTGTGTGTGTGTGTGTGTGTGTGTGTGTGTGTGTGTGTGTGTGTGTGTGTGTGTGTGTGTGCGCGAGCGCGTCAGGGCAACATGAGCTTTGGTGCTGATGAAGAGAACCCAAACAAATCACTCCCAAAAATGACATGAAATGATGGATCTGCATGACCCAGAGAAGTCTGGGATATATACAGTCTCCTTCTATATTCCTGATTATCAGCTATTTATCACCTCATTAACATCGCAGCTAAACGAGCAGGGGCTCAGCCCGGGTGTGAAAATCTCCCGAAAAATGGGAGCGTGTGAGATTCGACACAGAAAACGCAGGATTCTGCAGTACGTGCATGCGTGTCGTCCACATTGGCATGCGTGAGCCGAGTGTTTGCAGTGTGATCCCCTTTGATTAGAAGAGGAGAAAAACAGAGCAAAGGCCAACAGAGCCTCGATGAATATTAATACTTCACAATTAACAGTGCATGGAGAGAGAGAGAGAGAGATCAGGAAGAAAATGTACTCATGTATACACTAGTGCTGTCAGAATGCCACTGTTGGAATATTGTTCTTAATCATACGCACTAAGGCAAAAATAGTTATGTTCAAGTGTTAAAATATCTCATGCCACACAGAGACAGATGCATATGATTGTCCAGTATGACTGTGACTGACAGGAGAATGAGCCCGCCTCCTTTCCCATTCAGAGGGCACTGCCAGCTTTTGCTCCCTTGGACTCCATGGACAGCTGTGCCATCTTTGGGACTGAAGCAGGCATTTTCCAGCTGCTATTCATTTTTCGTTGTGCCACTCGAATGGAGCAAAAAAAAAAAAAAAAAAACTATTCAGTCATCAACTCCTCTACTGGTTATCCTATATATAGGGTCGCAAGAAGCCGGAAGCCTATCCCAGAAAAACCTGGGGCACAAAGACAAGTTACACCCTGGACATGGTGCCAATCTATCACAGGGCACAAATGCCCACACCACACACTCATTCAAGCGCTACATGCCTAATCTGCATGTCTTTGGATTGTGGAAGGAAACCAAAGTACCCGGAGGAAACCCATCAAGCACCAGAAGAACATGCAAACTCCACGCACAGACCCGAGGCGGGAATTGAACCCTTGACCCTGGAGGGTCAGTGCTACCGACAAAACCACTTGGAGTAACCTTAACCTATGGAAAGTTTAAAAATATATATATATAATAATCCATAGACTCTCCTCCTCTTCAGCAATTACATAATGCTTAGTAAGGCAAGCAAACTGCCACTCCTCCATACACAATGTCTCCAGATGCTCTAGAGCGGTCTCTCTCTCCCTCTCTCTCTCTTATGGACCCTCTTTCTGAGCTCAACCCACCCACCGTATTTCAATAAGGTTTAGCTCTGGAGTTTGGGACGGCCACGTCAACGCCTCATTCTGGATGCACTGAACCACTTCATCTGCGCTGTCCTCTTAGAAGATCCGACCATGACCCAGTTGGAGCTTCCTGGCAGAGGTAGACGGATTTTCAGTTCAAACTCTCCTGGTATTTTATGTAGTCCATGTGGAGTGTTTCTTGCCAAAAAAGCTTTATTTTTGTCTCAACTGACCAGAGAACCTGGTCCCAATAGCTCCTTAAATTTGTGTCTATATCAAGGAAATAAAAAGAGACTTTCTTCTGGCACACCTTCCAAGTTGTTTACTGGTATGGAGGCAATGTCTAATTGGAGACATGGAGACTGGGTCACCTCAAAATGGTTCCACCTTTTGCAAATCTCCTATAGTGATCCTCTCTAACCAAATACACTCACACCCTTGTCAAGGTGGGACCGTGAGCACGCCGGTTGTTTTTACAGCATTTTCACATTAGGGCCTTGGGATCGGTTTTGAGAACACTTGACTCCTAAGTCTGGTTCAATTTCGATCAGTAAGAACACAATCGTTCTGCGCTCGGGAACCTCGTCCGTGACTGCTGGAAAAGGTGGTCTCGAGAACGATACTTAGACGCGACATCATCAGTGTCATCGGAAATCCTCTGAAATCTCAGTGCGATCATAATCTCAGTGCGTCAATGGCGTCAATGATAAAGTAGGAAAGCACACGAGAGCATGCGTGACATTTTTCGTCAACCATTCCACGGTACAAGTCATGGTACGCCCTTAAAAGCCTAAATTATAATTAGAAATTGTAATTGTTTTCTTAAAAAGTCCATAAGAGCATTTCCTGGCGTATAGCTATTATTCTAAATGTATTGCCAGAGTTATGAAGTTGACACACTCCACTGCGTGATGTAACACACTTGCGTCTATTTTCACTCCTGTACTCTTTAATCTTCCTCTTGTTGATGTATGACTAAGGGAAATCTCTTCATATATTTAAACAGATGTCATCAAGGACCATGTAAAGTTTTCTAAATAATCCTTTTCACATAAAACAGAAATGCGAACATGCTTTAGTTGCATTTATCTTTTTAACCAATCTTTAACAAAATGCAAATAAATCTGGAGCTGACCTTATAGTTAAATGAACCGAAGCAGATTCAGAAATTAATAATATTAATAGAAATACAAAGCACACAGCTGCACCAACTGGTGCATCAGAAAAGCCTTCAAATCCATACGGTCACCTGTGGTTAGGGGTCTAGTTTGCCAAATTGTCTGTGCTCTCCAAGTTGGAGGAATGGCATACTCTCTCCCCTGTCAATCACTGCATTGCCAGACAATCTGTGAGCTCATACATGCAGGAGAGGTTACACAGCGCTTTCCTCCGAGTGCCCTGCACTGTACTGTGAGTAGACGCATTATTAAAAATGCAAATGCTGGCTTCACAGGTCTTAAAGGGAAAAGCTTTTGTCAGCCTTCATCGTCCTCGGTTGGGATGTCTTCATGTTCAGCGTCCAACCTGTGCCATTAACTTGTACCCAATGTAGTGAACGTTGAACAGCAAACCACAGGGGGCCTAAATATTATGCGAACATCGTGTGATGCACATGAATGTAGTCAAACTGCTAATAATAAAACGTCGAGCGTAAAACGATGAAATAAATGATACTGCTTTATGATCTTCTCCGCATAACTGCAGTATAGAAGTGTGCATCAGGACAAGGATTAGAAAATCTCAGAATGTGAAAGCATTGACACATTATTAATTTTAAAAAGCTTTACTAAAAATTAGGGGGCTTTTTTTTCTACCTGCAACAACTGAACAAGTAGCTTCTTCTCAACGTTTAAGTGGAAAATTAGCGCGCAATGCATATTCTTTACAATCAGTACGGCTCGTTTTTAATAACGGGTGCCAATAATTCTGGAGGGCGCAGTAGATAACTGCTAATGTTCACTGTCTTGTCAGCTGGAAAAAACCCTACAGTCTCATTAATAGCAGAATGCATTTAAATAATACATCTTTAAAGCAATTAAAATATGAATGCAGCTCTTAAATAATTTGACAGCCCTAACACACACACAGGCATTTTATAACACACACACTCACACACACACTGGAATTATATACTGTACATAGAGAGAAATTAAATGTAAATATACATACTGCTAAAAAAAAAATAATAATAATAAATGAAGGGAATCTTTAGTCCCGGTTTTGACTTGAACTATATAAATCGCATGTGAGGGTTGTTCAAATCAAACTGGGACCAAGTGTGTCCTTAAATCTTTAAGCATGATATACATAAACAGCTCTAAATAATGGAGGAAGGCTGGAAATCTTGGTGTGTGTGTGTGTGTGTGTGTGTGTGTGTGTGTGTGTGTGTGTGTGTGTGTGTGTGTGTGTGTCTCCAATGTCACCCTAAAAACAAGAATTTGTCAAAGCTTTGACCTTATGATGACTTTAGAGGACTTAATAAAAACTTTAATTCAAAGAACAACGTGAAAATTATTTTAAAAAGCCTAAATGTTTCCATTTGTTACCGAAGTTAAAGTACAGCACAGGTTTAGGTCTTGCATATCTGTATTACTGATTATATCATTAGAGGGTCCTCACAAATACAGTAACACAAGAATTGTGTTTTGAACCCTTGTGGTGTCTTGGCCGAATAACACTTGTGGCAGACAACACCATAATGTACAGAGCATGTTACCTCTGCTGACACCATGTGTGCGCGTGTGTGTGTGTGTGTGTGTGTGTGTGTGTGTGTGTGTGTGTGTGTGTGTGTATATACACACACACACACGTCTGTGCATGTGTCAATTAGGTTACACTTTGGGCAAAAGGAAATGACTTGGTTAACCACACATTCACATAAGTACAGATACAGAGGCACATTAACGAGGTGCTGGGCACTAAAGCCGCCTGATGGGAACTTCAAAGAACCGGCTAGGAAGTGAACAGATGTGGCAGTTTGTGTGTGCATGTGTGATGTGCACGTGTGTGTGTGTACCTGTTTGTCGGTGAGTGTGTAGATGTAGTGCTGGTCAGGGCTGAAGAGCAGATCTCTCAGGATGGGGCTGCCCTCCCCCACCACCACGTTCTCGTACAGCAGCGCTGGTCTGTAGGAACTCACCGAGTTGATCAGGATCTGCACGAAAAAGCATACAAAGATCTTATAATCACGCTTGTGAAATGAGGACGGAGAAAACACACACGCACACACAAACACACTACGCATATTTACGGAAGCAATGATGCAAAAGAACTTGGTTAATTATGAGACCCTCGAAAACATGCCTGCGTATCAAAAATCCTCTGCGGAAAACAGAAATGAGTGTTAAAACTGCAAAAGCCCCGCCATTACACCGCTGACTAAACATAAACCTGTCGTCTCTCTCTCTCTCTGTCTCTTTCTCACTCTCTCAAAAAAGAGAAGGAAAGCATGCTCGACCCCCTTCTTTATCGACTTGTTCAAATCCCTCATGTTTAGAATGTGAATCTCTCTGGCTGCCTTTGTGTGTGTCGTGTGTGTGTGTGTGTGTGTGTGTGTGTGTGTGTGTGTGTGTGTGTGTGCGTGTATGCGTGTGTGTACGCACGTGCGTGTATGCGTGTGTAAGAGGAGGATTAGCAACATCAGTCTCTAATTGAATCAAACAAAGCAGATAGACACTCGACTGTCAGACAGACAAGCAAAGCTCGATTATGGGCTCAGCACAGAAATCAATAAAGCTAGTGCTGGTACACACACCCAAGCTGACACACAGACACCCCCGAACTCACACCGCCGAACACACGCAGAGGCTCACACTCCCTCTCGTTCAAGCAGAGGACCTGCTCATCTTGATCCTCTACATACTTTCCCACTCTTTAGACCGTCAGAACGCTTTCTCGTCTGATATTCATTTTCCCTCAGACACGGCAGGTAACTACGGAAAGGGAGGGGTGTTGAAATGGAATCGCCACAGTCACAAATGCAACGGCAGAAAATGCGCATAATCTGGAAAGACATGAATCGCACAGACGGACCAAGATCAAACAACAAGGATGCGATGCCGAAAGTAACCGAACGTGGGTATTTTTGCGGGTTTCTTTCTCAAGTCCTGCAGCTCCGATATCCAGAGTGTATTACAGATCTGCAGTAAAAGCTGTAAAGTCTTTCATGTCACTTTAGCACACTTCATGTCCAAAATGCAGCCTGTAATACACAGGCTTGGATCAGTGCTCTCACTGCAGTCATTTTGGATAAAAGAGTCTGCTACAGAAAAATGCAGATGGAAAATCCATCGCACACAAAACACCAGAAAATAGAGGGTTGCTATATAGCAAAAAATTCACCATCACTTTTCCCCCCCAAGGTTTTTATTATATACATAATCATTGGTAGACTGCCGATTCAAGAAGTCAAGTAAAAAGTAAAGAAGATAATAAAAAGAAAATAAAGAACAATGGGTTGTGATGAGGTACAAGGCAAAGGATCTGATAAGCACTAAAGACTAAAATGCTGTGTTATGTAATTATGTTTTTTAAATGTCATGTCTCATACAAAGAGATGCACTGTTTCATTCCTCCCAATCACCTTCTCCACACTCCAGTCCAGTAGGTGGCGGTATTACACCAAATGCTCATAAAAATCTAAAGAAGCAGCAGCGAGAATCAAGGTGCTTTCCAATCGGCCTGAAGTACCCTGCGAAGTATACGTCACGAGGTGTGTGTTCAGCCATGTTAAGTATGATTCCAAACCACAAGGAGCGAAAATATTCAGTTCAAAGGGAACTGCGAAGGTGTAGGGAACGAGTGAACAATGGGTGTTCACTTCACCGGAAAACATCATGAAAAAGTTTGCATCAGTCATTGCGTCTCGCTGTGAAAAAAATTGAGCTCGAAAAAAGGATTTATATATTTATCATCATTATCGAGGACGACATCATATTAAAAGAACGAAAAAAAATAAATTTTAATTTAATCAGGAAATACTTAGCATTATATAGGTTAGTAATTGGTTTATAGTTTGTTTTATATTGGTATTGCTTCAATAAATAATCAATATTTAATTGTAAAATTTTCACAGCTACAGGTATCCGAGGAACTTATGTTACCATGGTAACGCATGGAGGAAGTGACGTCAGCGCTGGTGACATTCCCTGCAAACGGAGCAGGGAGTAGGGGGCACTCCGAAATTAAACGCAGCCTCAAATCAGAAGAATCTGAGGAAGACTCAAGCATTTTAGCTACATTGTATATTTAAAGAATATGTCAAATTGAGACAATTTTGTGTTTGAGAGTTGACCAAAATTGTTTAAAACGTGTGAAGTGTGACCCGTCAGTTTATTTCAGTGGAACGACCAACTAAAGATCAATTCTACTCTACAGCTCTAGTTGCCTGAAATAAAATAAATAAATAAATAAATTCTATAAAACTTGTGAAGGTGAAAGACTGTGCAGCCCTTTAGCATCATTCAGATGGTACTCATGTTGTAAGGAATAAGGCACTGCAAGAAGAAGTGCAGTAAAAAGAAAATAATCAATGACAAGGTGTTGTGATGAGGAGCAATGCAAAGCAGATTGAAGATTAATTTCATTAAAGATCGTCACCTCAAAGTTCATATCTGTATAAATTTATTATATCTGTATATATCTATTATAAAACAATTTAAATCATTATTATAAAACACCTGGAAACAACTGTTCTCTCACCAGCGTCTCCCCCCACCCCCACCCTCAAACAAAGGTAAAAAAAAAAAAAAAAAAAAGCAGCTTGTCATGTGACTAAGAAACCACAAAATTCCTTGATCTTAAATAAAATGTATCAGATTTACCTCTGACTGCTACAAAGTGCTGCAATTGAAAACTCGGTTCGTTTCTTTTTATTTCAGACACAAGAAGACTTTGAAACTAACAATAGAAGTTTGAGTTTGAAATGATCCAGGCCCAACACCACTCGACTTGTTTCTTTGGGGTGTGAAGTCGGTAGTCTATCGGAATCAACCCAGAACAATGCTAAAGGAAGAAATCATCTCTGCATCTTACATCGTACATTAAGAAATGTTCAACATTCCTGTATTCAGCGCTTACATGAGAGACCAATTACTGTCAGAACTGTTCTGTTACAGAAAATGAATCACCTTCTCACCAATCAGAGGTGCACTGTGGCATAATGAAATAATTTTTTTTTTTAACTAGCCTTTAACAAGGTTCTATTGTCCCTCGATGTAATGTTGTGCTTGTACAGTTCTGCACAAAAGCCTTGAGCCCCCTCATTCCTTCATATTTTGCCTCCAAAGAGCCAGACTTTCTTTTATTTTTGTTAATCTAGTCTTGGGGAACAGTTCTCCAGGCTTCCTGAAGGACTTTCTTAGCTCTCATTTTCAGTCCCGTATCTGACCAGTTTCGACAGTTTCATGTTTTTTGTTTGTTAAGCCACACAATGAGCTATGAACCTCATTAAATCATAAAAAAAAGCATGAACATAATGGATGACCCAGTAAGAAACAGGTGCAGACGATAACATGATCAGACTGATGATTAGTTTACTGCTGATGCTGAATGCTGAGTGATTGGAACAGACGAGAGGGGAAATGAGGCTGCTGCTTAGGTTGCTACATCAATTTTTTAACTCTAGCTATAGCTACTTGGCAGCATGTCACAGTAGTACATTTGTTCACTTTGCTATAATTTAATATACATAATTAAATGTAATTTAATATAAAGAAGCGAGGGGGGGGTCAAGACTTTTGCACAGAACTATAGATATGGTTATATTTCAATAAGTAAAATTTCCCTTCTGTTTCTTACTATTCTGACACAAACACGGGCACAGGCATTGTAGAAAGGGGTGTCGGAAATGCAGGCAGGCGTGCCAAACCGTGGTGCGACCTTTACCCGACAGTTAACAAAGGTCACCGGGGGTCAATCACTCAGACTGAAAGGTCAGCGGAGGAAATCAGCCCGGACGTAATTGTACAAATTGATTTAAATTACAGCACTGACTGCTAACGCATCATTTGAGAAGGCAGGAAAGTTATTCAGAGCATGTTAGAGAGTAATGAAGAGAACCAGGACAGAGAGCGAGAGAGAGAGAGAGAGAGAGAGAGAGAGAGAGAGCGCAAGGTGATTGGAGCAGAATTCCCAGTCAGAAGCGTCGTCTCACAAATAACAACCGCACAATAATCCAGCCAGGGGGCGCACCGGCCAGCGCACAGCTTGGGGTTTGTACCAGGATTGTTAACGCTGTTACACAATCAATTTGCCTTCACTACTATACATAGTATCGAGTCTACATGTCTGATGTCATTTTCCACTAATTACGGAGAATTATCAATATTGTTCAAACACAGGAATTGTTTTGGACCAGCGCTGCCGCTGGTCGATGAAATGAGACACGGTGGCCAATCATATCAAGCACTTTGAAGCCACTGGTTCAATTAAAGACTTTGCAAGACCAAAATCCATCTGTTCCAGAAAGAAAACAAGCGGGTCGTTAAAGCCCGTCTCAGCCCCGAGTCCAAAAAAATTTGCATCGCTAAAACATTGCTAATAAATTCTTTCTGCTTAAATGTGACATATTTGACTGCACTATTACTTGTGGGACACTCTGCATTCGAGGCAATGTGCAGCACAGCTGTGTGTGTGTGTGTGTGTGTGTGTGTGTGTGTGTGTGTGTGTGTGTGTGTGTGTGTGTGTGTGTGTGTGTGTGTGTACAGGAGAGAAAAGAGAGAGATGCTGGCAGCACCAGCATATTAAATACATCCATCACTCGTATAGTTTTTGCTAAGCAGCCATGGTAAGCTCAGCTATGTAGTGCAATTTATCTGTCCTTCTCCATCTTTTTTACTCTTTCCATCTGTGTGTGTCAGCGTGTGTGTGTACGTAATTACAGGCTGTTTCCCAAGGGTGCCCGATTCCACTCCTGGAGGACCGGAGTCCTGTAGATTGCCGATTTCCCTGCTGAAACACACCTGATAATTAAGCGGTGAGTTAAATCGAGTGCGTCTCCGCACAGGAAAATCGCCGAACTCCATTAGACTTTAACATTCCTCGACAGAGGCTCCTGTTCACTACCCCGAGCCAATTTCCACACAATATGCGACTGAACGTCACAAAAGCGCGAATTATTCCGTAACATTTGCTGCATTACAGCTCTTCAGCTGAAACCTGATGCACATTTCTGCTGACACAACACAAATATACAGTATATTGTATGTTCAGAGCCAACATCACTGCTAACGAGAAAATCTGAGCAGGTAGGAGGAAAGAGATTTTACCGCAAAACTCTGATGGATATATAGCTTCAGGCAAACTATAAAACGTATCGGTTTAATAGATACTGAAGTGCGAAAAAAGTTCTGATTTCTAAGCTTTTGGCTTCGACTGTACAGCAGTTATAAAATGAAATTCTACTTCTCATCATCATAATCTCTGTAAACCTGAAGTGAAACACACACACTAACTAACATACTGTGCATCAGTCAGCTATAAAAACAATAATGAACTAAACAACATTATCAATTATATACCAGTAAACTGGTGACAGGATCATGTGCACCCAAGGCTCATCTACGCCTTTGGTGACCTACTGTAAGGTGAGACCG
>JAAGKR010000456.1:0-7500 GCA_011419295.1 Clarias macrocephalus | reverse complement strand
GTGGAGCTCAACAATCATCGATCATTCATTCATGCCCATTAAACAGCACTCTGACCACACCCAGCACCCTCCGGCTCTTTCCTCCCATTCGTCTCAACCATTCTTCCCACCTAATCCTCTGAACACACGGCCCTGTCCAGCAAGCGGCTCTGCACTTGTCCAACAAGTTGTTGTTCAGGCCAAGGCCAACGCCAGCCCCCTGCTGAAATCAATGAAGTGTGTGTGAGCTCACAGGTGAAGAGAAGATTATTCACCGGCATGAGAGAGAAAGAACAAAGCTAGATGGGTGAAGGGAGAAAAGAAGGGAAGCTATTTGTTTGCCACGGTCATCTAAATCTACATTCGGAATTCTGTAAATCAGTCACTACATTGGATGGCAGAAGTGCGGTTAACTGACATCAGGTCACTAAATTTTTTCGAGGTGCATGTCGAGGCCAAAATAAATAAATACATAAATAAATAAATATTACACGATTATCTACAGGAAGGCCAACAGTTGTATCTCTTCTGTTCTGCTCATTATTTTTACATCTAGCATGTTGTGGTGGACTTCATAATGTATTCAAAAGAGAAGCAAGTGTGTGAAAACGGATGAAGGTAGTAAGGACATGAATTTGCAGAAGTCTGATTTGTTATTGTCACATGATTTCCTCATATGGTTTACCAATGTGTGATTCCTCCTGGATTTGGTGGCGTTTATCATCAGTTGAGACGATGCTATGGAATATGCTGCGCTTTTACGTTTCATAAAATTATATTTCAAGCCCTCATTAATAGCCAACAGTTCCAGGGTTGAATCCAAATGGCATAAAAAGCAAAAAGTTAGTGCACTATTATGTAGGATGTATGATCTGTCGTTCCACATGTCAAGTAGTGCCCTTAATCCCAGGGTCGAAAGGGATCTGTAGCTTGTGTTAGCAGGTTCAGAGATTCCTAAGGAGACAAAGCATTGATTAAGGCGACATCACATTAGCAGATGTGTTTTCTCTTTCAAAGTGGTTCCGTGACTGGTTTTGAATGCGGGTTTTGGCACTGAGATTGGGTATGTAGCGTCCTTTTCGTCGTCCAGGACCTTGTGATATCAGGAGCAAAATGTCTGTAGATATAAAACTGAATTTAAAGTGAAGAACCAGAACAGACATGATTTAGGCCTTCAGGCTTAAGATTGCAACGCCAGAAATACACAATTCCAACCTCAAATACCACAAATACAGATTTGGGATTTGAACTCAAGACCTTCTGATCATGAGTTCAGTCAGGGCTCTTTAAACCACCAAATCCACCCTTCTGCTTTATAGCTTTTTATGCATCTGTCTCATGTTATATATCGTATGTAAATTTGTCAATACCTGACCGTCATAAAAGGAAGCTAAAGCCAGTAAAACAAAATACTGCAACAAAGATTGGATTATGATGCATCGATGATGAGGAAGTAGTCGGGTGGAAGGTTCGGGACGGTGGAAGTGAGGTAAACAAATGAACTAATATAAAACTGAGTCACAACAACCACAGAACCATAGAAATGCTGATTCAAAGCGACACCCCCACCCCCACACATGGTTCAGAAGGCCAACAGTGGGATTCACACATTATAAAGCAAATGGGTCCTATAGAGTGTGAACTATTCAGAGGTCCAGGTGTGTGTGTGTGCGCAAGCATCTCTTTCTCTCTCTCTTACAAATACACAAAAAAACTGTCATACAGTGTGAGCCCAAGGGAAAATGCCAAGGTGCAAGAACTGTATAAATTCTGTTTCTCTTTCTCGCCATCTCTCTCCCTCTTCCACATACACGAAAACACACGCAGTTAACCCCAGTGACAGTATATGCAGCAACTGCATGCTGTGAAGTACTGAGGGAAGAGCAGCAGAGGCCACAACATTGTACGTACACACACATGCGCGCGCGCACAAACAGATTAGCATACCGAACAGCGGCATGCAGCGTGAGCGGCATTCTGACAGCTGGGTGGTCGCCTGGCAACCAGGTGTGAAACAGATGCTCCGGCAGAGGTTTGGCCTGTTGCCACGGCAACATGGAGGGCACTGACCCCTGGACACAGCGTGTGTGCGTTTGTGTGCGCGTGTCCGCGTGTGCACCAGGAGGCACTCTTGGCACCCCTACCTATATAATGCCATGCTTTAGTTCTGCAGTCATTAGAGAGAGGGGGAGAGAGAGCTGACCCAACGGACAAGCAATCCAGCTGCTAAACATACACGGCCTCATTAGCAAGGCGATTAGCTCGCACTAACTTTGGAGGGTGAGAAGTTTGAAGACACCTCCGCCTCACCGCAAACCACTGCAAAATGCGAGGTGAACATTAGAACTCTGAGTGGAACACCAGCGCCGGCGGTGATTTATACCTGCCTTTTAATAGGCGATTAAAAAAGGAAGCTGGTTTTGCACAATACTACAGCAGAGCAGAGCAGAGTTGCGGCACTCATCAGGCACATGAGTGCTGATCACTTCAAGTCAAGTCACATGATCAGCGCACATCATGCGGTTCCAGTCCTGTCAGCCTGAGGCTACGGTGGACAGGGCACAGGAAAACAGGATGGTTCAAAATGAGAGAAAAAATAAACAGTCTTGTCTTTTTCCAACCATCCTAATAAGATCGTTTAAGAAAATAAGCCTTTGTTTATACAGCAAAGAGAAGAAAAACAGATCGAGATGACACATTGAAAACAATCGGAGAACACTACTGAAACCTTAGGAAAAAAGAATAAATAAATAGATCGATAAATAAATAAAAGACATAATGACATTATTAAAAATAAATAAATCCAAGCACATAAAACTCTACACAGAAGCAAGTCTAAGAAGATGGGTTTTAAGATTCCATTATAAAAGATGCTTATTTTAAATGGGTAAAAGAAGATTCCACAGATTTCGAAGCCGTTTGTGTTGTATCCTGTCTGGCACTGTGCGTTCTGAAATGCACTTCGGCTCATCTTGGGTGCACAGTAATATAGTCTTCCTGAAAACTTGAAGCACTCATTCGCACCTGACCCCAAGACTGGCCCTTACTGGATGTATTATGTTTTCCACATCATTCCCAGGAGATTCCTGAAATCCAAAGATCTAATTGTTTCCTCTTCCTTTCGTGAACAACAGATTGAGTCGGCCTGCTTACAATCCACTTCCCCTTCGGCAATCGTTATTTTCACATAGAGCTCGGTCACAAACCGTTCACAGACAGGCCTGTGTGTTCATGTGTGTGTATGCGTGCTCTGCGCGCATTTACTGTAAATACAATCTTCGTTTTAAATATGAAGAAAATGTATACAGTATGCAGCGTTCAGTGTGTTAATACACCACAAATAATCCAGTGTAGAAGAAACGCTGGACTGTGCCACTAGAACTGTCTAAATAAAACTTAGGTTATCATTACTTATTAATGATTAATAGATTATTGATTGTTAATGTGCTCAACTATCGCTTATAAAAAACGTGTGACATTTGGAAACCTAAACTTCCCTAGGCACTTTTTTGTTTTCTGTTAAATTGCAGTTAGTGTTATTTAACACTACATGATTAGTGTTCATTATTCACAGTGGTGATGTTTAATTCAATGGACGTTCAAGTCAAAACAGGACTTTTGCTTGTCCAGAACAACAGAACGCGGTTATATTCCCTTGCTGCACTAATGCACTTATCGCGGAGAACTCCTTTAATGGCCGAAACATGTCAGAACTGTACATGGGATGTGGGAATAGCTCCCAGCAGAGTTCCTATAGTGTGTGATCAAACAGGCGTTTTTTTTTTTTTTTTTTTTTTCCATTAAAGGAAAGGGCCATTAAAGAAGTTCCTGGAAGGTTGGCGTTTCAGACATGAAGTAGGTAGTCTGATCATGGCTCTGGAGTAGTGACTTTTTAACTTGATGGCATCCAAGCACTAGTGAGACACTGGAATAAGTGCAATAGTGTAGCAGGGGATTATATAGAGAAATAAAGGAAGTTTTTACTCTTGTAACTGTGTCGTTATTCTGCGCCATCTAAAGTCCCGCTTTGACTTGAATGCCCCTCATACTTTTGGGATATGACGGAAAATACATAAGGATGAAGGACAAAGAAATAACAAGTAGTAAGACTGAACAAGAGAGCGAAAGAGACAGACGAGAAAGAAAGATCAAAGTGTAATTGGTTAAAGCCGTGGCAAAGAGACCACAATAGAATCAGACCGCTGCCAATTAAGTGTAAAGTGAGTGCATCGACTGGTGCGTTTCAGCAGCATCACTCTGCTTCCACAATCTAATCAGCTTTAGAGAAAGACCTCTGACCGCATGCTCTACACACTGACGGCCACGGCACAGGAAACCGTCTCTGCTGGTGTGGACACACACACACGATGCGGGATGTTTCGTCTCAAATTAACTGAAAGCTTGGCGACTGTACACGGGTCACTGGGGTCTGACAGGTGTGTGAAGCTGCAGCACGAAGGCTGATTAATTACCCCGAGTTCATGAGTGTCTGAGGCGTCTGGGAGGAGCTGCTCAGGTGAAACAGGAAGGGGAACAGGCAAGTCAGTGACTTACAGGGCCAAGGGTCAGACACACATCGCAAGAGTCGTCTTTCTCCCTCTCTCTGTGTGCCGTATTCTGTTTAGGAGAAGGGGCAGCACGCGCCATCACACGTCACACTTAGTTAGCATGTTAGCAGCCGATGAAGCCGTGTGCCTGTCAGTTCTGCTTCTTGTAAAATCCGCGCCAAAGGCCGTCTTCTCAGGAGCCATTTTCAGTGTCTGGTGCGTGTTCTTCAAAGGACGGCTCTAGTGCTCATTAGCTGCTCTGGAGACTAGCAGATTCCTGTAACAGCAAGTTTTCATCTCTCGGCAAACAGATTCGTGACAGATTTCGCTCGAAGAGAATTCAATCGTGACATAAGGAGGAGTGAATGCTTTGATACTGTGTTGTGATGTATAGATATATACGCCGTGTGTGGGCAGAGCTAAAGCCTGGCCTGTATTATGCTGAAAAAAAAAAGATTTTTTCTTTGCTTTGTTTGATTGATATCATATGACTGGTTTCCATTTATGCAGTTACAGGATGTACTTAATTTCCAAGTCCTGATATGCCTTAAATACTACATACAACTCAAACGGGAGTTGAGTTTTCTAGCAAATTTGAGGATTTTCTTTTCACCGTATAAAGCGTTTCTGCACAACAATGTGCTCTGACCCTCTCCAACAGACAGTGATGATGGTCTGTAATTTCCGTCGCACCGTTACAGCCACAATAGAATGATTTAAAACGAGGTCATGGCACGAGCCTGACGCATTTATTAGCAGTGATGTGACAACGTGTAAAACTTAGTGACAGATAATCAGTTGCATGACTGATTATTAAAAAAATAAAACTGCTGTAGTGTTTAGAGAGGAGCGGTTGGTCCGATGAGACACTGAAAGCACATTTTGCGATTGCTTAGGGCCTTGTATCGGTGCTGCAAGAATAACCCAAGGAGGGTTTTCTGCAGCTTTACTTATGATCAAAGCCTGAAGAGTGCAGACACAAAACTATTAGCGAGCACAGGAAGGAGACGGCACGGCACACTCAGGAAGGAGCTAATTCGCTTACACATGTGGCCGGCACATTTTCCTAACGAACACGCCATGTGTTTTACAGAACAGTTGAGACAGGCCTAAACGTTTCCTCTCATGACTCTCAGACTCCGACTCGGGTATCTTCACCCTGAAGTTTGCTTGACGTTTGCTTTTCTTGTTTCTGAAGACATACTGTAATGTTTGCGCCATATTTTTCTGCTTGGGGCTCTCGAGATTCTCCCCGTTGCACTCCGAAGGCTCGGTCAGAGACACGCAGAGGAAATGATGAAACTATGAACGAGCGGGGCCGAGCACACGCCGAATCCATCTTGTTGACTGTGACGCTAAGCTAGCCAGAGGACGGATGGGAAAATCATTTGACTGTGTCTGACATGCGTTCTACTGCCCTGTGTGTGCGTGCACGCATGTGTGTGTGTATGGACTGAGACTGCAAGAGAGAAATGCAGAGCCTAATCCAAGAGGTTGCTACGGCAACCAGTCCGTCCTGGCTAAGTGGCCGAGATGCTGGACGGCGGTGCTGCTAGCTGTAGGATTAGAACGCGGCCAATAAAAAGATCAATCACAGTGATTAGGGCTGGTGGAGTGGGGATATAGGAGTTAATACACGCTGTACATGATTGATTAGAGCCTGTGTCAGTTAGAATTACAAAGCCCAGTCATGAGCTACAGCGATTGATTAGACAATTACCAATGAATACAGAAATGCCACACGTAGTATGCCACACATATGAAGCGAGAGCAGGAAAGGAGAAGACTAAGAAGACAGACACAGAAGAGGGCACAGAAAGACCTGGAAGAGGAATATGAGAGAGACAGACATACTCAGAGAGAGAGAGAGAGAGAGAGAGAGAGAGAGAGGCCCTGTGAGTCACAGACAAACAGTGAGAATGAAAAACACTGCGAGAAAGAGAGTGAGAAACAGCTGACCAGCGATAGAGACCAGAGAGAGACACACACTGTGCAAAAAAGAGAGTGAAACACTATGAGAGAGAGAGAGAGACACTTCATTCGTGAGGGAAACAGTCAGAGTACTTGAGAAAGAAAGTGAGACACACTGCATGTGAGAGAGACAGAAAGACAGACACACCCTGCAAGAGAGAGACAAACACTGAAAGTAACAAGGAGACAGACAGGCAGGCTATTTAATAATGCTGCAAAGACAGCCTGAAAGAGACAGATAGACCAATACTGGGAGAGGTTCTGACACTGTAAAAGAGAGACACTGAGAGACGGACATTAAAAGAAAAAGATACAGAAATTATTTGTAAGAGACAGACCTAGTGTAAGACATAGTGTCAAGAAAGAAAACTTAAAAGATGAGCTTGGTGTCACTGTATAGACCAAAAACATGGTTTCAAAGCTACTCTCTAGCCACACACACACACAAATACACACACGCACAAGGGAGAGAGAGCAAGTGTGTAAATACACACAGGCACATGTGCCCAGGGGCGATCCATGTCCTACGAGTATTAATACAGCTAAACTAATAACAAACCCGTCGCCCAGCAACAGGTCGCTATTAGCTAATTAACAACCTAAACGAGGGCCTGCTCATTTGTGGCATCTGCCAACAGCTGGTTATGACAAGGGAGGCGGGGCATTAACATAAAAACACACACGCAAACACGTACACACATATGAAGAGATTAAAATACTATTAGGTGCAAATGATCAATTCTTAAAAAAAAAAAGAGGATGTTACAGATGGTTCCCAAAGCAGCATGCTGAGGTTTGGTGCTGCTGTTCTTACAAACAAGCACATGCTCACACACGAACACGCAGACAGACACAGGCACACACAGACACACACGCAGACGCATCTAGTACATTTATAGCAGCTCAGAGTTTAGGCAGTAAAATGAGGTGTATCATTTGCATATAGACACTAAAGTAGCACTGATCCATAGTGGAGTTCATTCAGGCGAGTGCATGTGTGTGT
>JAAGKR010000455.1:116578-202219 GCA_011419295.1 Clarias macrocephalus | reverse complement strand
AAAAGGGCATGTATAGGACTAGGGTTGGGAACCAGCGTGCTACAGAATGCATCAAACTTAAAAGCACTATTAGTGTCTGATCTTCTATGTAATGCTGCCCCCCTGATATTTAATTAGATATTTAAAAGAGCAGTTAAAAAAGAAAGCAATGTTTTGCGGACATATCGTTACTGAAAAGATCTACCTCTATGAGAGCAATATAAATTAAAGCAGCATTTTAATTAAACGTGGCTATAATGAAATGTAATATAGACTGTGTTGGATCTCATGTTTTTCCACTGGCTTTCCTATTCTAACAGTGGCATGGAGTGGTTTTTAAATGTGGATTATATTCACTTCTGACATTAATTCAGCATTAAATGCCAGTCAGGTTTTTTTTTTTTACATTTTCGAACAATATTGAGGTTTTTCAAAATGATACTAAATACATTTTATTATTATTATTATTATTATTATTATTATTATTATTATTATTTTATTGATTTTTTTTACTTTAATGACATTATTTTTCTTTCTTCTACTAGGTGTTCGTGTCTCAAGTTTCGTCAATATTGAAGATAAACAGCCCCAGCAGAAAAGCATTGTGGGCTTTCTGAAGATCGCATCAGATTCTAGCAGTTCAGCCCAGCCAACTAAATCAGAAATAGTCAGTGCTTTGGGTTCTAGTGCCACTTCAGGAAACGAGCAGTGTCCTGAAACATCCAAACCTTTCAGTAAGTGGCGGACAGAATCCGGCTGCACAACTGAACCTCAGCAGCAGACGTTTTTCCAAAAGGCCCATGCTAAGAGGCTGCAAAAACTATTTGAACAAGAAGGAACATCTGGGCCATACTCGGACAAAATATTAAAATGTTCATCCACGGACTCTACTAATAACTCTGACACTACAAATAACATTGTCACAAGCCACGAAGCAACAGTCACAACAGAAGAAACTCAGACAGGCACATGGGTGAGACATCCAGATACAGATGAAACTGCAGCCAAAGTCGAATCGAGTTCGTCCTCGACAAAGACAGAATCATGTGTGACCGAAACAAAACTACAGTCGGCAAATATGCTGCAGTGTTTCACATGTCCTGTGTGCTTCAATCAGATAAAAACAAAAAACCTTGCGTCGTTCAACCAACATATAGACACGTGTCTTAGCAGTGAAGTGGACAATAAAAGCACATCCATGGAAGGATATCAGGATGTGTATGAGGAAGGAAAATTATTAAGCAAGCAGGGTGAAACGAAGAAAGATCAGACTCATCATAAAGTCACAGACATCAGCTCAGGAAGGAGGACGCCGACATTGAAAAGCAATGATGAAGAGCCTTGCACCAGCTCCTCCACCCTATTTTTTGAAACCGATGATTCTGATTTTAGAACACCATTTTTTAAACGCTTTAAAAGTACAAGTGAAAAGCGTTCTCTCGTGCCACGTGATGCCATGAGCGATTCCAGAGCTGCGTCCTTCCAACAGGCTGACGTAATTAGTGAGCCAACAGACAAGGAGACCTCCACATTAATATGTCCAGTGTGCAATCAGGCTCAGGATACTGATGACCTCACTCTCTTCAACCATCATGTCGACATGTGTCTCAATCAGGAGGTGCTTTTAGAGTTTAGACATGCTGTTTCTCCAGTGGTTCAGTCAGGCCATGGCTTAATGGATCCATTGGTTCAGATCTCAGATAAGGAGAAACACTCTGCTGCAAAAGGAAAAAGCAAAAGGTCAGGCCCTTTTACTTGAACGGACACGGCAGCTTTGAATGACCTATTAAATAATAACGTTTTTTTTTTTTTTTTTTTTGTCAAATCAGTACTAATTTTTGTGTCTTTTAATTGCAGACGAGGATCATCACCTCCTCCTCCTTCAAAGAAAACCAAAGCGGTCACTACAAAACATACCATTGATAAATTCTTCAAGGGAAACAGCAATCAGAAATTTTAATATGCATCTTTACATGCAGGTACAGACCAAGTGGTGTGACTCTCAATGAAGTAATAAACGTACTATAAATCTAAAAAAAAAAAAAAAAATTATCTTTCAGCCAAGACATGTTGCTGAACTTTTATTCTGGATAAAGTAAAATATGAATCTATCAAATCTCATTATGTTTGTAATATAATTTTTGCACTTTTTCCTTTTGTGCTGTGCTATGAGAAGTATTTTATTATTAATTAAACACAATTGAAGCACTTTATTAGACCATATACTGTCTATGGAAAGTTAGAAGGATCAGAGCCATAAATAAACAGGTAGGAGAATGATTTTGTTATTTGTTTTTAAACCTGCTATGAATGGTTTGATATGAAATATTTAAAGGATAAAGCACATAAAATATTTTACAGCATCGTATTTATGTATTATGTAAAAAATTAAAAGATTTTTTTCCCCTCATGACACCTGTTTGCTTCAATACTTTCTCATTTTTGCATTTGAAGATAAAAACACTTTGATTGTACTGGAGTACATGTATAGAATTTATATATATATATATATATATATATATATATATATATATATATATATATATATATATATATATATATATATATATATATATATATATATATTAAACTACCCTGTATTTCCTCTTGCAACCCAAGTTCTCACTTCTGTTCTAATTTTGCATGATCAGAAGCATTCCCTACAGTTGTCAGTACAATCTTTACTTGCACTTTATGTACTCTGGGTAAGTGTAAATTCCCTTGGGTGTGTCCTTCTACAGCAAATAAACCCAACCATTTCATGAACCACAGAGAAAGCAAAAAAGCTTCTACACTATACAAAGCACCATGGAGGAGAAGATTTTGGCCATGAAAAACAGGATAATGAAAAATCCCTTGCTGAACAGGGAAAACTTGAATCCTAAAGGATGGATTAACTCAGAGCATGTTAAAGGTTTCACGGATTTGGTCCTTCAGAAAGAGCCAGAGGCAGACTCAGATTTTGATAACACTGAGATGTGTAAGTACACACTGAACTGTAGATTTAGTTTAATCGTTAAGGAGCAACAGGGTCATTCAGAAACGCTTTACACAGTTATTTCATTGTAGTTAAGTGATTAGAGTCATATTGTACAGAAAATGTATAATATTTCAGCTGTACATTAATCTTGCAGTATTCCATTTTTTAATGATCTGACTGGTACTAGTATAATCCTGTATCTCTATAATAAGATACTTATTCTATATACAGTATAGATGGTAAATAAAATGTCCACCAGCTCCGATGAGTGAATCATTAACAGTCACACAAGACTGCGTCAAGCCATCCATGAAGTAAACACCCAATACAAATACTGTTCTTGTGTGCTCTTGTCAGTCTGTATTACTTTTTTTTTTTTTTTTACTTTAAAAAAAAATGTAGAACAACTAAAATAAATGGCTCAGTTTGTTAGTGGTTTGCTTCTTTGCTCTAGTGCTAGACACCGAAAAAGAGTACATTGAAGCAGCAAAAAGGAACGACGTGGAAACCATGAAGCTTTTAGCACGGGCCGTGAATGTTAATGCCAAGAACGTGGTATGTCAATAACATGATTCACTTCTATTCTGTCTGAAGCTCTGAATGTGCAAAATCAAGAATAAGGATAACTAAAATGCCTTAGAGGCAAAATTGATGGTATTTGTTGGCTATAGCTTGTTCCTTCACATTTTCTGGAAAAATATACAGACTATCATCAACCTTATTATCCAGATAATTAGCTTCTAACAGCTGGACAGAAGACTACCCAGCTACTGTAGCATCCCATCTGGTTCTGTGGAATTTATTTATTCATTGATTTATTTGACTGTAGACGAATCGCAAATGTAGCATTAAAGAAATAAAAAAAAAATGAAACACAAACATTTTATAAGTACAATAGATTATCGTCGCCTCACTCATCGTCTATATCGTTTATCCTGTATACAGGGTCATGGGCGGCCTGGAGTCTATCCTAGGACACTTAAGGGTACCTTGGACAGGGTGCCTCACACACACATACTCACACGCTCATTCACACACTATGGGCAATTTGGGTGTCTTTGGTATGTTTGAAGAAGCCAGAGTCCCACCAAGCACAGCGAGAACATGCAAACTCCATGCACACAGACCGGAGCCGGGAATCAAACCCAGACCCTGGAGGTGCAAGATGACAGTGCTAACATTTACTAGTAGATAATAGATTTTAATAGCAGTACATGGCCCATACACTCCTGAGATTAAATCTTTCCTCTGGGAAGACTCCTACAGAAACCTACAAGAAAATGTAAAAGTTCAGAAAAAGCTTTTTAGGAAAAATTCTGCTTGTTGAAACCTCATAGAATGACTTTTACTGTACTGTACATCAATGTGAATCTACAGTAGAACCTTTCTGCATCACTCTTGTTTCCTCTTAGCACAATCGAACTGCACTTCACTATGCCGTAGCCTGCAAAAATGTAGCAGCTGCTGATCTCCTTCTTAAAAGAAGAGCAAAACTAGACTTACAGGACAAGGTATGACATGGTATGAAATACTCTGAATACATTCAAATATTGCATCTAGGTTTATATTATCACACAATTTCCCGCACAGCATGGAGTCACTGCTATTCACCTCGCTGCATGGTTCGGCAGTTTGGAAATCCTGCAGCTACTAGTACAGGGTGGTGCTGATCAGAGGATAGAGAATATGGTGAGGTTGTGATCAGTTACTAATTCAGTATCATATCTACTACTATAGTGAAATATTTCTTTAAAGTTTATTGCTTTGTTTTTAGGAAGGGATGAACATGATGCATTGCGCTGCTGTGAACGATCACACTGACATAGTGGCGTTCATTGTTGATGACCTTCAGATGAGAGAACTTGACAAAGAAGACAATGTATGACCTCATGGTTTACTCTTATATTTCTAACTGCTAATCAGAATTCTTATAAATTTTGTCCAAAAAAAAAAATCAGCAGTTGTATAACTTTTTTTTTTTTACAGTATTTTTTTCTAAAGTAGCTACATTGTCTGATTTAATGATCTTTTAAGTCAATGCCCCTTTAGCAGAACAGACAAAAAAGTGAGAAGGGCATAAATCATAAAAGGAGTATTTAATCAAACTATTATTCATACTGGAGAATGCAGTACACTGTATGCTGCATATTAGCTAGGAAATGTATGAAGTATACAATAATAAAGAGTTAGACTTTATATTCATTATTTTTATCAGCTAACATTTTGTGTTGCTGTCATTTGTAGGTGGATTTTTATAAACATTTATTTATTTATTTATTTATTTATTTATTTAAAATGATGCCACTAATTGTGGCATGTCTCATTTACGTTCATTACACACATGATGCATTTGATATATTATGCAAATATTATGCATTATTTAATTACCACCAGTATGGAATCCATTTAGTTAGATCATAATACTACTTACATTTAACATGTACGTATTAGTACCATTTTCTATTTCCCTAAAAATGCTCAATGTGTCATTATTGACTTAAAAGTATAGGTTGAATTTAGGACATTGTATGCAGGACATACATGCAAAACGTGCAAAAATCTTGAGTAACCCCAAATTTCTAACATTTTTTTTGCTCCCAAGAGCCAGACAGTATTTATTTATTTATTTATTTATTTATGTAATCTTGAGGAATAATTCTCGAGGCTTCCTGAAGGACTTTTTTTGTCCCTCATTTTCAGTCCAGTCCATGTCCCTGACCAGTTTCAGAGAATGTGTTCTATTTGTTAATCCACAAAGTGACCTATGAATCATTCAAGCATCCAAAACATCTAACTTAAGGCATGAATCAGTGAGAAACTGGTGCAGATGATGACAGATGATCAGGCTGGGGGTTAGTACCGGTGATGCTGAATGGTGAGTGGTTGGAACAGATGAGAGGGGAAATGAGGTCGCTGCTGAGGTTGTTACGTAATTTTATTTTTTTTAACTTTCATTTGAATCATTGAAGTTCATTTAAGGAAATTAAGTGGTTCAAGACTTTTGCACAGTAATGTACACAAAATCCTGAATGCAACATGGCAGATTGTTGATGTGTGTTAGCGTGGAAACAGACCATTCGCTGTGGCGGCAGAGCATGGCTGTGTGCGGATGTTGCAGATGCTGATGGAGGAGCCTTACAAAATGGCCACCATGGAGGAAAATCAGGTCTGTGTCACATTATCTACAAAATATTCACATTATTGTTGCTTAAACCCTTTCATAGTATTGATTAATTCTTGGAAACTTTAACCAAATCCTTAACAAATTATGATTCTCATTTAGTCACCAAAAAGTTGTGTTCTGTCCTTTGAGATGAACTGCTCAGTTGTTTGCTGGATCCTGCATTGGTCATGTACATCAAATAAGTAAATGCATAATGTGTACTAAAATAATCCTGCTGTTCTTTGGGGGTCGTACATAGACACTGAAATAGCGCATTATGGTGTGAGTAAAACAGGGGGAGTTTGAGATACATTATTTGAGAGGTATTTCAGCTTGAACATTAACAGACACACTTTGGGAAATCTCTGAGACCTGTGTTAACTTGATAATGAAATAGTCAAATATGGGACCTTTAAAGTTGCATCAAAATGTTGCATGCAAATATTTATCAAGTCGAAATAATTTATTTGTTATGTTTGATCAGGTACACTATATGGCCAAAACTTCACTCACTCACTCATCATCATCATCTATACCGCTTAATCCTGTATTCAGGGTCACGGTGGGCCTGGAGCCTATCCCAGGAGACATGGCAGGGTAGACCCTGGACAGGGTGCCAATCCATCACAGGGCACACACTCATACACTCACACACTACTGGCAATTTGGGAACGCCAATTAGCCTAACCTACATGTCTTTAGAATGTGGGAGGAAACCGGAGTCCCCGGAGGAAACCCACCAAGCACGGGGAGAACATGCAAACTCCATGCGCACAGAGACGGGAATCGAGCCTGGCCGGGGATCGAACCCGTGCCGCGGTTAATGTTTATGTTTAATGCTACAAAATAAAATTATATCCTTGACAGTTGAGTGCTACAAACTTTGAGGCAACGTTATGAGTTGTGATGGTCAGGTGGCCACATACTTTGTGGTTTCCTTATAAAAGTGGCCTTATACTGTACTGTATATGTCCAAGTGTGCATAAAAAGTCAAGGGTTTAAAGGAAATGTCTTTACAGCTAAGTCTTTTCAACTCTTCGTCAGAAAGGAGACACACCTTTGCATCTTGCTGCTAGGAACGGCCATCACGGTGCCGTGCAGCTTTTGCTTGATTACTTTGAGGTGCGCAATGAAGTCAATCATGTAAGTATAGAGGAATCTAAAACTAATCTTCTAAACCATCCATGTCATAAATGTTCTTGTAGTCCCGAGACACATAACGTTTTATATGAAAGCACTGATTATATCTACAGTATATATAGAATTTTTACAGTGTAAAACTTAGATGCCATTTGTTTACAGGCTGGGGAAACACCGCTGTATTTAGCTGCTGATGGAGCTCATGAGGAATGTGTTTTGGCTCTGCTGGAAGCTGATTGTGATCCAAATATTCCCACTACAGTGCGTAAGAAATCGCATTTACTGTACAGCAGCAAAAATTCAAAAACATGAAGTGAGCAGATTCCTTAAAATGAACCTTAATGTGTGTTTTTTTTTTCAGAACAGGACAAGCCCTCTCCATACAGTCTGTGAAAAGGGCTACACGCCAGTGGTGAAGCTCCTAACTGATCGTGGAGCTCAGATGAATTTTCAAAACCAAGTAAATCATTAAATATTCTTCAAAACATTAATGGCTTTCCATTGAGACTGAATAATGCAATATGATGTGCACAATCAGGGCAGGATGTAAAGTGGAGGTACAGTAGAATGTGCACGTTGTACTGGAGCAAAGGTTAAAATATGTAACTCAAATATGGAAAATAATTCAAACTGATAGGCAGATTAGTTCATTTGAAAGTTATTTATCCAACATGTGTCTGCAAATATTTATATGAACGCTTATAAATGTAAGGGTTGGGGTTGGTGTAGGCGTAATGCGTAACATGTCATGGCATTTGCTTTATTAAGTACAGATATTAAGTAAGACTTACTGTATATATTCTAATTACTCAGTGATGTGGCCAAAACAATGTGCATCGTAATACCATCATATCCATATGTTCCAATTCCTATTCCCAAACCCAATGGGCATTTTCACTGAGTCACTTTGCCCTGTGCACTTCTAAAAACCTCCACTCTTCTGGTAAGGATTTGCACTAGATTTAGACTAGACTGTGATAATTTCATATTATCTCTCAGAATATTCTGTACTGTTTCCAGCATTTACAGACGCCGTTTCACCTCGCAGTGAAGAACTGTCACACTACAGTGATCGAATCTCTGCTGGAATCTCGCTGTGACACCGATATCACAGATCACGTAGGTCCAATTACCCTCTCAGGGACCAATGCATTTATTTTTTCTTTTATCCATCCTTTAATCCTTCACTGCATAAACTTTCCCTTTCTCAATATCATTCCTTTCCATCAAACTTTCTTTAAAATTCAACTTCTTCCATCACCTCCCTTCCTTTTTTTTGTCTATCACCTGAATATCATTCCGTTCTTCCAAACCCCTTTCACAAACCATTCAATTTCTTTATTCAAACCATTCATCCTCCCATTCCTTCCTATCTTCCTTTTTCAGGAATCATTAATTCCTTCTTTCCTTTTACCCTTCCTTTAGGAATACTTCCCTCCTATCTTTCTTCAGAATTCCTTCCTTCCTTTAGAAATCCTACTTTCATACCTTTCTTCAGGACTCATTCCTTTTTTTGTACAATCAATTAATCAATAAATCAATCCTTCCGAATCCCTTAAAACACAATGTTTTATTTATTTTATTATCTTCCTTCAAACATCTTTCTGGATGTTGCTAACACAGACTTCATGTGACTTTATTGCTTCGTCACCTTTAGCTGGGCCAGACAGCACTCCATATAGCAGCAGAATTGGGCAAGGTGGATGTGATGGAGATTATTCTGAAAGCTGGTGTGAATATGGCTATTAAAGACAGGGTACAGTAAATTATACCCCAAGCGTCATTTTGGATATCAATAATTTAAAAATGAATGCACAACAAAATTTCATGTATATCTGTATTACAATCCAGCAAGGTAAAACAGCTTTGGGAGTGGCAGCCAGAGCCGATATAGTGATCATAGTAGACATGATCATCAAAGCTGAAAGATACTTCAGTTGGATAAAGGTGAGTGCTCAGAATGTGTGCAAGCAGAAGACTGAGCAGAAGCCTTCCTTGGTGATCTCTTTGATAATATCCTCTAATTGCATTTGATATTCAATTTGCATGATTGATTAATGTAATTTCACTCCACATACTGTATGATGTCATACCAAAATGTCAGTGCATCAGATTTATCTTGCCAGTGGGCTTCTCAAAACAATTTGATGTGCAATTAACTAAATAACAGAGACAGAAACAATCTTCTAGGTATAATATTGGATGATGTGCCTAGCTGTGTTTATATGAGCACATGCGTTTATTAAGCATCTGGCCTTTCTCAGAATTGGACCTTATTGTATTAGTCCAATGCAGAAACTAATGAGGACCTCCATGATGAGTTTTCGCTAACATTTAAACCGGACCACCATGCTGAGACAAAACAGGTGCGCAATACACTGTGGAATCTGGCCTACCAGCTTCTCGGCAAGAACGAGTGGAAGACGCTAGCAGAGCATTTGGCCTTTACTGAGGAGCAGATTGCTGCTATTGAGGAGCAGTGGACAGGTGAGGAAATAGATTTAGTTTTATGTAAATCTTCTTAGTCTTTCAGCTGCCATCAAGGGGTACAAGCAGTCACGATTCTTTCCAAAGATAACGTGCAGCCTACCTTGTTTTATTTTTAATTAATATTTTACACCATGCTCCAAAAGCCCATGTAAAGTGTTTTCCTATGCATTGTTGCATACACATTGAAGTGCAGTGAGCAAATCATACTCATATTCAAGACCCGGATTGCTTTGGCCAGAAAAGTGTACAACAGATCAAAATGCCCCAACAGATTGACTGCACTGTACTACTTAGACATCCGGTGGTATGTTTTAGGTCCTAACAGTCACCAGGAGCATGGGAACAGAATGCTACTCATTTGGCTACATGGAGTTTTAGTTGCTCAGAAAAATCCAGCCAAGGAGCTATACCAGGGACTAATCGCTACTGGCAATATCAAAATCGCCGGTGAGATCAAGTTTTCCATTCCATACACTTTATTTTGAAACTTTTAAAATATTGTATGATTTAATGCTGTTACTTCAGGTATTTTATTTTATTTGTTTATTAAATTACTTCTTGTGATTGGCATACCTGGCAACTTGTATATAATCTCACTTTGTCTGTTCTGACAGAAAAACTAAGGATGGAGGGAGAGGACAATGGTAAACGGAAATGTAACATTTCATGAAGGCCTGGTAACTTAAAGTATAAAAAGTACTTTATTTCACTCCAACTCTCAGGAAGCAACAGCAATGTTCAGTTTTACTTCACCGTCTTATGTTAATAAACATACCGATTGCTTCAACCAGATTTACGTTCAATTTACTAACATATCTTTACAGAATTGTACAGATATTTGGTTCATTTAACTTCCCTGAAGATGATGCTGATAAAAAAATAAAATAAAATAAAAAATCACAGCATGAGGACAGACATACTCCTGCACAAAAAAAGCATAAATTACATAAAAGGCACATCTAATTAGATGTTCATTAGTATAAAAATGCATTACATCATTAAAAATGTTTAATAAATCATTATAAACGTATATGTAAACATGAGTGGACAATATTCAGAACCTTCAAAAACAAGATGCCCTGATTTTAAAATTGGTTTTAACTATAACACGAAAATGTATTTCATTGCATTAACAAATGTATTCCTATTTACATCACTCAAGTGTAAATGGCTCATGTGACTCCTATTTATGTGACATGGCATGACAGGCTGGTGTACAGTACATTTGTGTGTGCGTGTTAGTCCACTACTTTAATAGAGTGGATGTGAAGTGTGGAGGATGGCTGTCCCCTGGGCTGGCTGGAGCTTTTAGTACTGGACACGGCGTGACTCTGTAAAGCAGAGCGAGGGAACTTGGCAGCTGTTGCCTGACCAAGGGTGACCTGGGGAAAAAATAAAAATGCCTAAGCAGATTTTTCTTTATGAAACTCACTTTCTAAAGGAGCTGATTAAAAAAAAAACAAAAGCACATCTAACAATACTTTTTTTTTAAAACAGTGAACCAGTGTTAAATATTTGCTTACTTGTATCTCTCTTTTTTTATTTTCTTTTTTGTATTTCCTACTAACTGTCTAGTTACATTACGCCTGTTTAACAATGTATTGTTTCATCCAGTCAGCCAGGTTTTGCTTTGATTTTTATCTAAAAGTACACAGTATCTTTCTCATAGCTCATAGACAAAGGCAAGGCAACATTTTTGTGAAAAATAAATAAATAAAGATATTATGATTGAATTTCTATCACTGATCACAGTCATAATGATGGTCAGGGGTGTTCACTCAGTAATATTATCTGTACCAACAAGTAGCAGTTATACCTCAAAAGCATACTAGTAAAGTGAGAATGGATTTCACACAATTTCCCCGGCTATTTTCCCCTTATCCATTTCATTATACAGGAAATTTATATTTATTTAGTATATTGAATTTACTCAATACCTGACTGACAGGATGATGTCTCTCCACAACAATAGAGCTCATGGGTGGAGCCACACCCATGACATGCAGGCTGCCATGGTGACGGCCCGTCTTGGCCAGCTCTGAGCGTCCCGTGATACGTGCAGTCACTGTCTTTGAAGCTTTCTGTGGACCAGCAGTTACTGTCCGTACATTAGTGTGTGGGAACTGCCATGAAAAACAACGAAAAACAAGTCATCTCCTGCCTTGATTGTTTAACATGCAGCTAAGCTTTAGTACAAATTTCCGAAGTGTATATGGTCAGTGATGATGTTTTCTTTAACCTGTCGAAGAGAACTTGCGATGCCTCCAGGTGCTCCGGTGTTCACTAGTGTCGTGGAGAGCAGTGCGTCTGTCCGGTTGTTTGATGTACTGCAGCCCGGCTGAGAGATAAACTGATCCTGCAACAGAGGAAATGTCAGCTACTAGCGTACAGGCATATAACAAATTGTTCTGAACAAGATTCCTGCTCATTTAGGAAATAATTTTCTTTACTCAATTTTTTACTCAACTTAAAATTAGTCAAATTTGCAGATAACATTCAACAACACGGCAACACGGCAACCTTAGATGACCATTTATTAACGAATCCACAATGATCTATAACCAATTATGATCTGTTTGCTTTACTTCAGTAAATCTTGTTGAAAGTTCAGCTTACTAACCGTTAACTAGGCCAGTGTCTTTATATTTTAAATGTTTAAATTTGTTAAAATCGTCATCAGATCCCTCCATATATTTTGTGGGATGTTAGGTTAGGAAAAAAGCTGGAAAAGAAAAAGTGTGACCCATTTAATCAATGCCGCCATAGTGTTCATGTCTTACTGCTTCTGTGTCATCTGCATTAGTGCGGGAGTGGACTGGCTGCACTGGAGTCTCCACGCTGATTGGGCTCAAGCGTGCTGAAGATGCTGTAAAGAGTGGACGATTGGCCATCGAGCTAGAACTGGGTTCTTCTCCTGTGGGTGGTGTATCTGAAGGAAAAACATATATGATTCACAAACATCAAGAGAATGGATAAAAACAGATCCTCTCCACTTTTAACCCAGCACATTATGTACTTCATGCGGCTATTTAAAAACAGAGAAAGTCAAGTGAATAATTTCATAGGCTTCCTGAATGAATTTAGTACTTGACTTTTTGGGTAGTGGTGGCTTAATGGTTAAGACACTGGATTACTGATTTTAAGGTTGTGGGTTCTAAGACTAATACGGTGTTTGACCCCCTTTCACCTTCAGAAGTGCATTGATTCTACGTGGCATTGATTCAACAAGGTGCTGAAGGCATTCTTTAGAAACGCTGGCCCATATTGATAAGATAGCATCTTGCAGTTGATGGAGATTTGTGGGATGTACATCCAGGGCACGAAGCTCCCGTTCCACCACATCCCAAAGATGCTCTATTGGGTTGAGATCTGGTGACTGTGGGGGCCATTTTAGTACAGTGAACTCATTGTCATGTTCAAGAAACCAGTTTGAAATTATTCGAGCTTTGTGACATGGTGCATTATCCTGCTGGAAGTAGCCATCAGAGGATGGGTACATGGTGGTCATAAAGAGATGGACATGGTCAGAAACAATGCTCAGATAGGCCGTGGCATTTAAATGATGCCCAATTGGCACTAAGGGGCCTAAAGTGTGCCAAGAAAAGATCCCCCACCATACCATTACACCACCACCACCAGCCTGCACAGTGGTAACAAGGCATGATGGATCCATGTTCTCATTCTGTTTACGCCAAATTCTGACTCTACCATCTGAGTGTTTCAACAGAAATCGAGACTCATCAGACCAGGCAACATTTTTCCAGTCTTCAACTGTCCAATTTTGGAGAGCTCGTGCAAATTGTAGCCTCTTTTTCCTATTTGCAGTGGAGATGAGTGGTACCCGGTGGGGTCTTCTGCTGTTGTAGCCCATCTGCGTCAAGGTTGTGTGTGTTGTGGCTTCACAAATGCTTTGCTGCATACCTCGGTTGTAACAAGTGGTTATTTCAGTCAAAATTGCTCTTCTATCAGCTTGAATCAGTCGCCCATTCTCCTCTGACAGGTGAGAAATAAAAGCTGGTTATTTTTGGCCACAAAAGAACCACTTGTGAGTGAGATAAAGAGCTTTGGTAAAATATCCAGATTCCAGAGTGATTGTTGCACAAGGGTAAGAAGTTTAGTGCATGAGGCAATGAATCCTTCATGCACAGTGCCTACTGCACTTGTAGACAGTGTTATGATCTGCGGTTGCTTTAGTTATTCAGGTCTAGGCTCAGCAACATTATGTAACAATAAAATGAAGTCAGCTGATGACCTGTATGTACAGTACTGAATTACCAGATTATCACATCTATGTGATCTCACATTTTCCTCCCTGATGGCACGGATGTATTCCAGGACTCGAACTGTGTGGCTCTTGGGGAATGAGGGATCACACATGAACTGGACACCACATTGTGTGCTGTAATCAAAGCTAAAGGTGATTGAATGAAATATTAGATTGTGTGACGTTTTTGACCAGGCAGTACATTTGCTCTTATGTTGCTTATTGTCTTTGAGGGATAAAAGTAAGATTGCTCAATTTAAACACAAAGCCAAAGCAACAATATTAGTAAAATGAAAGGATCCTTAAATCTACCAGCACTGCACATGCTTCATCATAGCATACATCACAGAAACTCAATTAATATAATAATAAAGGAACACGGAGGGTCAAAAGTCTGAGCCCCACATACACAGCAGTATATTTTTTCTCTCTCTGTAGGATCTGTGTTCCTACTAAATAAGATCACCTAACATGTTGCAAGGTGTCTGGAATAGCAAAGCAGCACGTTTGACTTGTGTGGCCCAGTAACAGTGTTTCTAAAAATATTTTAAAAGAGAACCTTTGGCCTACCTTGCTCCTGTCTGCCTGTATCTGCAGTGTTGAACATGCTGAGTGCCTCGATGTTAAGAGCACAGACACCACGCATGAACGCCTTCTTCATGGAGTCTTCATAGCGCTCTTTCTCTCTGTGTAGCCTTTGGATCTCAGCTTGGGCTTTCCGTAGCGCCTCCACATGCTAAAACACACAAACTCAGATTTTAAACCGCCACCATTATAAATATCAACTTGGTAACCAACGTGGTTCTACTTTTAATCCCTAAAGATGGCTAAATCATATCTAGGTCCTTTTACCTCTCCCAGTTTAGCCTCATAGTCAGCAGAGAGCTGCATGCACACCTCCTCAGCACGAGAACGACAAGCACGCTCTGCCCTCTCCCTCCATCCTCTTTCAATAAGCGAGTGCCAGGCAGCCCACACCTTCTTCTTTAACTGCAGCTGGTAGTGCTGCTCTGCCAGCCTGCTTGCCTGAGCCTGAAATACACACAAAAAAAAAAACGCATATAATGCACAGGATTATGAAGCTCAGAGACATGCTCTTCATATTTTATTACACTTTTGTGCATGACAACATTACAACAAACAAACAAAAAAGAAGTGAAGATGAGTTCCCTTTTAATCTGGCTCTCATGGTTTCTTCCTTATGTTTTTGTCTCCCATTTGCTCCTTACTATCTGGAGATTAGTGAAGCTGCTTTGTGAAAATTGTTAAAAGTGTTCTATGAAGAAGAAAATTTTATTTTGACTATACAACATGGCTTTAATGATAAAGATGTTGGGCCAGTCATCTGCGTTTCTGCTGAATACAGAGGCGCTTACAATTCTGTTTGGTGCCACTGTTGAAAGGTAACTTCACACTTTCATATCTGCAGTGTAAACCACCATCAATCTTGTTTTTGTCCTCCAAACCCAAGGAAAAGGTGTTGAAAATCATGTTCATGCTAATCTCACACATACAGTTACAGACGCAGTGGCTTTTACAATTACATTGAGGGAAATTTTTTTTATAAAAAATATTATATATATATATATATATATATATATATATATTAACTTTTTTATACATACATCATCCAGCCACAATACTAACACCAGTACAACCAGGTACATTGAATACCACTGATTATCGATTATATTCTATTCAAGTAAACTGGTGACAGGATCACGGGCACCCAAAGGCTAGTCTGTCTTGTCTGATCCCTAAGAAAAGGCAATGCAGCACAAATTGCTCAAATAAGTTAGTGCTGGCTATTATACAAAAGTATTAGAACATCCAGTGCATCACAGCCTGTCATTTGTCTTAGCAGGCAAAGAGTTCAAGGTGGTTGACCCAGCCTCCAAATTCCCCACTTCTCAATCTGATTGAGCACCCATGAGATGTACTGGACAAACAAGGAAGCCCCACTAACAGACAGACAACACACCCTCAGGGGTCTTGTGGAGTCATGCCTTCAGGGGCCAGAGATACCCCGTTGGTCCACAAGAAACCCACAACATATTGAGCAAAAGTTTGTGTTGTAATGTCAGAGGTGATCGGTTTATATGCAACTTTTGTTACATAAGAAGAGTTTCACCTTTATATTGGATATTTCCACATTTACTCATAAGTCTGAGGTCAAAAAGTAAGCAATCATTCAAACACACAAAAAAGGCCAAACATGTCAAAACCATGCAGAGCTATCTATTTAAAGCTGATATGAATGAAGAAAAGGTTTGTGGAAAAGGTGCTGGCCCTTAGTCTGCATGTCACTCAACTCACCTCCTCTTTGGCAGCACAGTGCTGGAGTCTCCACTGGGTGAAGTTCCTCATCAGCTCCAGCCGCTCCCGCTGCCTGTCAACTGCCCGCGTCAGATTCATGATCACCTACAGGACAAGGTGAGGATGTCATCGAGTCTGAAGATATATACTTTTTTTTTATTTTTTATTTAAACTAATAATACTATTGATATAAATTGTAGTGCTTGTATACCAATATAATTATCGACTATCGAATTATTTAAGTGTTTAAAACCATTATAATGATGATTAGTGAAGTAGTATGCCAGTCCGAGTGGAGAGCATTACATGCCTCATCTTTCCGTTGATTGGAGATCTGGTACGTATTAAGCAGGTCTTTGAGGCTGTCCATCTCTGCATTAATGCCTGCTATGTGAGCGGCATGTTTTTCCTTCTCCTTCTTCATCTCCAGTCTGTACTGTTCCACAAAGGCCAGTTTCCATTTCCGTAGCTCTGTCATCACATTACTCTACAGAAAGAAGGGTATTTGTGAGAATATACTGCTATTCATAGAGGTGTTAAATGCACGTTGTGAAGAATAATTACTGAAATGACACAGTGGTATTCAGATCTCAAAGTTAAAAGGGGCCTTATTAAAGTACTCATACAGTTAGGTTTGGGTGGAGATTGCAAAACAGTGGCATTGTCCCAGTTGTACATGATCTGGACCTTGGATTAACTAGATTTTTGCTTAAATATCAGCTCAGTATTATGAGCCATCGAGGAGGCGGAGATATCTTCTTAATCAGAGACACCCAAAGACTATAAATTATGATCATGTACAGTCGTGGCCAAAAGTTTTGAGAATGACACAAATATTAGTTTTCACAAAGTTTGCTGCTAAACTGCTTTTAGATCTTTGTTTCAGTTGTTTCTATGCTGTACTGAAATATAATTACAAGCACTTCATACGTTTCAAAAGCTTTTATCAACAATTACATGACATTTATGCAAAGAGTCACTATCTGCAGTGTTGGCCCTTCTTTTGCAGGACCTCGGCAATTCGACTGGGCTGCTCACTTCTGGGCCAAATCCTGACTGATAACAACCCATTCTTTCATAATCACTTCTTGGAGTTTGTCAGAATTAGTAGGGTTTTTTTTGTCCACCCGCCTCTTGAGGATTGACCACAAGTTCTCAATGGGATTAAGATCTGGGGAGTTTCCAGGCCATGGACCCAAAATTTCAACGTTTTGGTCCCCGAGCCACTTAGTTATCACTTTTGCCTTATATGCACTGGTGGCACTCCGATCCCACAGCTGAATCCTCTTTAGGAGACGATCCTGGCGCTTGCTGGACTTTCTTGGATGCCCTGAAGCCTTTTTCACAAGAATTGAACCTCTTTCCTTGAAGTTCTTGATGATCCTATAAATGGTTGATTTAGGTGCAATCATAGTAGCCACAATATCCTTGCCTGTGAAGCCATTTTTATGCAACGCAATGATGGCTGCACGCGTTTCTTTGCAGGTCACCATGATTAACAATGAAAGAAAAATGATTTCAAGCATCACACTCCTTTTAAAATGTCAAGTCTGCCATTCTAACCCAATCAGCCTGACATAATGATCTCCAGCTCTGTGCTCGTCAACATTCTCACTCGAGTTAACAAGACGATTACTGAAATGATCTCAGCAGGTCCTTTAATGACAGCAATGAAAGGCAGTGGAAAGTTTTTTTGGGGGATTAAGTTAATTTTCATGGCAAAGAAGGACTATGCAATTCATCTGATCAACCTTCATAAAATTCTGGAGTATATGCAATTTGCTATTATAAAAACCTAAGCAGCAACTTTTCCAATTTATAATAATTATGTAATTCTCAAAACTTTTGGCCTTGACTGTGTAAACCTAACTGCTGATCATGTCAGTGGAAGCAAATACTGACTTATTTCTGGACAATCATAACATGCCTGTACAATGTACTTTTTATGGACAAGTATTGTTATAAAGCCTGAAACACATGACATTTTAGAGGAAATGTAAACCTTCAAGTTGTTGCTCCACGTGTCCAAAATGTCCTCCATCCTATTCAGGTTCTCCTCAGACACAAACATCTCGGTCATCACGTCAATCACATGATCAGGACCATCTGATCCTCTGTCAGACCTGGAATCTACACCCTCCCCTGGAAACCGTCCGGTATTTACTTATAAATTGATAACAGCAAATATAGCTAACTCTGATTTTGTCATAGTTCTTGGTCTCTTTAGTGTTTTACCTTCAGAAATTTGACTCTGTGGTCGGGATCCTTCTAACTGCAGAGCACAGGTGGCTAAAATCTCCTCATGTACAGGTGACGATTGTCTCCCATTTCCTCTGGCATCTAAAAGACATAATCTATATAAATAAAAGAAAGGTTTTGTCTGTATATTGCTCAGAACTTACTATGTATGTATGTCTGTCCAGACAGATTTTGTCATGGCATCATGCAAAACTGTCTAAATATTAACCTGCACCATAAGTGAAATTTAAATGTTGAATACAAGCCATGTTATATACAGTTATGTGCCGGATGTAAAAATTTACCTTATAATAAGCTACTAATTAGCTACTTGCTCAATGTAAAGCAAATACCTGCACCAATATATAAATTAGAAAAGCTCAACTGAATATGTTTAAAGGGATTATCTTATATAATCACCGCTGAAGAGGTATAAATTAATTTTAACATGCTGGAGACATTTTTAAACAAAACTGAATCTTTATCTGAGCTACTTTTCGGATTTCTCATCTGTGATTCACTCTCTGATTACCGAACAGGGAGTGTGTTTGGCTGATGTTGAAAGAAGTACAACTTGGTGTAAACAAGGCGTAATATACTCAACCTTACAAAATTTGACTTTATTCTATTAATAAGTTAGGCAGTGATTTCTGCCGTGCAGAAAGACAGGAAAACATGTATGTGAGCTTCAACTTAAAATAATGACATCACTGATTACATTAAAGCCGATCAGCTTATTTTTAGCTTTAACCATTGAAGCATTTCTACAAACTCTTTTCCTGTCCGTGACGAGTACTAACACTAGTAGCAAATATAGTCAGGTGAATTATAACCTTTACACAAACAAACCCAGCAGCACACATATACAAAGTGATACTTCTCCCAGTTGATTCTCCTGTCATTTAAAGACATTAGTGCACCAACACCAAAGTACAGATAGCATAAGAATGATACAGAGATATCGTTCGAACCCTCAACCGGCTCAAGTCGTGCAGGATCCATCGAACTGGGATTCTGGGCAGTTTTTAAAGAAAACGAACTGCTCATCGTTTGTGATGGGATACTTGGATTGTACTTTGGAGTGACTACAGCAAAGCGAAGCAGGTCTTCATACTCCTCCTAATGCAGGAATAGACAAGTAAAGAAACAATGACAGACTCATAATCGACATCATAGACAATAATGGCTCAAGAATTACTTTAGAACCCACAAGACACTTTTTATCCCCCCAGCAAAATGACTCACTTGAAGATCAGAAGATACTGAGCTGCCCCTGTCTGAGTCTATAGGTAGATGTGGACTGCTCAACTCTCTTTCATCTGAGGACATCTTTAAAATAAATAAAATAAATAAAATAAAATAATAATATGAAAATTCTGTGTTTGAGCAATTTTCTCAAAGCAATTCATCAGTTTTAAAACTTGGCTAAAGTACTTTCATTCAAGTTAGCAAACTGTCATAGCATGGCTTAGCAACGCTGCTACTAAGACCTGTTCTATCTAAACATATCAGAGCTACTTTTAACACGTTTACCATGTCACATTGCTTGCTCTTACATAAACCACTAGCAAACACTCAGTTAACATTGCGAGCAAATTAACGTTATAATATCAACATGCAAATGAAAACAATATACGGCTAACATTTTCTTGCTAGCTAACTACCTTCTGGCTAAGTTTAACGTCCTTGCTAACGACTTGAAAGATACCAAATACGACTTGTTCTGCAAAACCAAATGACCGTTACTACCTTATCCTACTGAGTTAATTCTAGTCGCTTTCTTGAGACGCCGGTGTTAGAACCTCTACACCACAAGCAAAGATTTGGCAGTCCACAGTTTAAACCGTTGAAAAGTCAAACAAGGTGTAACCGGATTGGCTGAAAAGTCGGCATACCGTTTTTAGAGGATTATGATTGGACAAGATGTTGCCCGGCAACGCAGACGCAGAAGCCGCCGTTTGAAAGATAAACGTAAAGCCATTGAGGAGGGTTTAATTTTATTTTAATTTTTATTATTAAACAAATTAATGCTTAGCAGCAGATTGTTACACAAGTAGTTTAATATATTTCCATAAAAACGTGTTTGTTTTATTTTTAAGAATAGGTTGTACCACTTATACAACATTTATACATTTACTGTATATACACACTGATGAACCATAACAATATGACCAACCACCTAGTATTGAGTAGATCCCCCCTTTGCCACCAAAACAGGAATGATCTATATATTCTGACACCTAGCCAAGGAAACCAGCATTAGCCTTTTCCTCAATTTGCGTTACAGTAGCTCTTTTACTGGATCAGACGGGCCTTCACTTCCCATGTACAACTTGGCCCATTGTCACAATCCTTAGGCTTGCCCGTTTCTTCTACACATCAGCTTCAGGGACAAAATGTTCACTTGCTGCCTAACATACCCACCAACTGGTAGGTACCACTTATGAGATATTATATCTGTAGCTACTGTGAGACGAGCCAAATTGTAATAGCTAGATAACTGGATCAGAGCAACTCTTGTGGGATGTTCCCGGTCTGCAGTCTGCAGTGCTCAGGACACACCAAAAGTAGTAGCAAAAGGGTCATAGATGACCAAGGCTCACTGATGCATATGGGGAGCAAAGGCTGGTCCATGTATGCTGATCCAATATAAGAGCTCTAACTGCTGAAAAGGTTAATGCTGGTCACCACAGAAAGGTGTCACCACACATAGTGTAGATCATTACTGTTTTGTCCCGCACAAGGGTGGGACCTACTCACTATTAAGTGGACGGTCATAATGTTATGGCTGATATATTAATACTAATATTGGTGTTAATCAAAATATATTTAAAAATATAATGCATCAAGAAATATGTATATAATTTAAATATATATATAAATCTGCCCTGTGATGGATTGGCACCCCATCCAGGGTATACCACGCCTTGTGCCCGAAGGTCCTGGGATAAGCTCCAGGCCCCTGTGACGCTGCATCAGACAAGCAGTATAGAAGATGATTGAATGAATGAATGAATTAATTAATAATAGCTAGGCATTAATAGATTAGATATAAGACACTATACATGCTGATCATCATTAGAGTGCTGATCTCCCTGAATTCCCATAAAGATGCCTTTAGAGACCTAAAACAAATCACAGTATCTCAAATAAAAATGCAGTCATACAGCATCTGTTGTTCGGTTTGTTGTCATCTTAAAACTGGACTACTACAAGTAAAGCCTAAAAATACTAAAAACAGAAACAGACAAACCCATGGATAGATCTACGAATAGAAGACATAATTTGTGCCACATTCCCTCCAATATCACATCCCTCAAAACACTAGGAAGACACCCAGTCTGTCCTCACACCAAGGTGAAGAAAAAATCTTCCACTGGCTGTTCAAACAGCTGAGTCACAGGCTGTTCTAAAAAAAAAAAAAGTCAGACAATCTCTAACTAAGCACTAATATGTACTGAATCAAATATTTAAAGATAACATTAAAAAATGATGTTCATCTTTCAGATTATAAAAAATATATGTTTGTCACATTCTGTACATATGATGGATTTGAAATATGAACATTGTTGGATAAATAATAGTCTACATATTCCTATGTACTGTATATAACCCTCCTATATATGATCAAGTGTGCTCAAAATTCGAGCCAAAACAACACACTATATCATTGCCCAATTACTTGGACACTGGACTGCATACACTCACTGACCACTTCATTAGATATATCTTGCTAGAACTTCTACTGTTATATTTTGGATATTTGTGTGAATTCCTTATTTAATTTTGTGATCCATGTTTTCTGTACTAAGGCGGCATGGTGGTGTAGTGGTTAGCACTGTCGCCTTGCACCTCCAGGGTCCAGGTTCGATTCTCGGCCAGGTTCAATTCCCATCTCTGTGTGCATGGAGTTTGCATGTTCTTTCCTCCGGGTACTCCGGTTTCCTCCCACAGTCCAAAGACATGTAGGTTAGGTTCATTGGCATTCCCAAATTGGCCGTAGTGTGAATGAGCCTGTGTATATGTGTGTGCCCTGCAATCGGTTGGCACCCTGTCCAGGGTGTACCCTGTTTTGTGCCTTAAATCTCCTGGCATAGGCTCCAGGCCCCCCGTGACCCTGAATACAGGATTAACCTTGAATGAATGAGTGAGTGAGTCAGTATTCTGTACTGAATGTAACTGATGAAAAGACGTAGCCAACTCTTAATGAGCTTGAACAGGAAAGTACAAAGAGTTTTACCACAAACATGTCAAAAACACACGCACTCAAGGTCAACATCATCACTCCTATCAGTTGTTATAAAGTGTTTTCATAAACACAGCTGGACTTTGTGATCTCCACTTTGGGCTTGATTCTAATAAACGTTTTGTATTTGCAAGCTGCTTATTGAATCTCCATGACAGTTTCTAAAATACAATGGATTAAAATAATGATCCAGTCGAAACCCAAATGTAAACATGTAACATTTTAATATTTAATTTTTATTATTACGAGATCATATATCTGTTTTTTTTTTTAACCCTGAGCTTTTGCTCTGCATGGAGTCTTATTAGCAGGAGCACGTTTGGTTCTTTCAGCTTGCAGACACTGATGGACCTAATGCAGAAGCAGCATATTTGCACTGACAGCTCATTAAGTTAAGTGCTTCTTGACTTTATATCATTCTGGCTTGTAGTCAGTGTGCCAGCAGACCTCCAACCCTGCTTTCTATTCCAGTCATACAAGGGAAGCACAAAAGGTTGCAGCCATTCCAATGCACCAATGTATTATGCATTACTGAATGAAGAATATAGTGGATGGCTCAAATCATGATATGTGGCATAATTAATATAGTCAATTAATTGTAAAGGATAAAAGGTAGCCTTGCCACCTCACTGCGTCATTATTCCTGGTACACTTCTGAGATCCTGTTGGTGTGTGTTTCCATAGGGCGCTCTGGTTTCTTCCCACTTTCTAAAAACATGTAAGTGAATTGGCGATTCTAACTGGCCCCTAGAGAATTAGAGGGAAAAATAGAAGGGAAAGTGATTACCCTTATAGTCAGACAGAATTAGAAAGCCATCGAGTGTTGTTTGAATTATATTCACTTTGAGGGACTATGAATTGAATTACTGAAACAACCTATTCCTGAATGATGCTTTAGGCCATTATTTCATTATGGTGTTAACGGTTGTTCCTGATTTTTAGTATGCATAGTAAGAAATTGCTATAGCATGATTGTGTAATTTTAGAGCATGTGAATTCAATGTGACAGGCCGCAAAGTGCCTAAAGATACAGGTTAAGAATTGATTGTTTATGTTCAGGTGAAACACGAAAATTTGAATAGCGTGCAAAAGTTCATTTATTTCAGTAATGCAGCTTAAAAGGTGAAAACTAATATATGAGAAAGACTCATTACATGAAAACCCCAAATCCACAATCTCAGAAAATTTGAATATTACATGCAATCAATAAAATAAGGATTGTACATAGTACAATATCAGACCTCTGAAAAGTATAAGTATGCATACAGGTATGTACTCAGTACTTGGTTTGGGTCACTTTTGCAGTAATTACTGCCTCAATGCGGCGTTCATGGAAGCTATCAGCCTGTGGCACTGCTGAGGTGTTATGGAAGACCAGGATGCTTCAATAGCGGCCTTCAGCTCTTCTGCATTGTTCGGTCTCATGTCCCTCATCTTTCTCTTGGCAATGCCTTAGGGGGTTCAGGTCAGGCGGGTTTGCTGGTCAATCAAGCACAGTAATCCCACGGTCATTCAACCAGGTTGTGGTGCTTTTGGCAGTGTGGGCAGCTGCCAAGTCCTGCTGGAAAATGAAGTCAGCATCCGCATAAAGCTCGTCTGCGGAAGGAAGCATGAAGTGCTCCAAAATCTCCTGGTAGACGATTGAGTTGACCCTGGACTTAATAAAGCACAGTGGACCAACACCAGCAGATGACATTTCTCCCCAAATCAACACAGACTGTGCAAACTTCACACTGGACTTCAAGCATCTTGCAGTGTGTGCCTCTCCATTCTTCCTCCAGACTCTGGGTCCTTGGTTTCCAAATGAGATACAAAAGTTGCTCTCATCAGAAAAGAGGACTTTGGACCACTGAGCAACAGACCAGTTCTTTTTTTCTTTAGGCTAAGTAAGACGCTTCTGACGTTGTTTGTTGTTCAGGAGCGGCTTGACAAGAGGAATATGACATTTGAAGCCCAGGTCCAGGATCCGTCTGTGTGTGGTGGCTCTTGATGCACTGACTCCAGCCTCAGTCCACTCCTTGTGAAAGTCCCCAACACTTTTGAATGACCTTTTCCTGACAAGCCTCTCCAGGCTGCGGTCCTCCCTGCTGCTTGTGCACCTTTTTCTTCCACACTTTCCCTTTCACATAACTTTCTATTAATGTGCTTTGATACAGCACTTTGGGAACATCCAACTTCTTTTGCAATTACATTTTGAGGCTTTCCCTCAAAATGATGGTTTTCTGCACAACTATCAGGTCAGCAGTCTTTCCCATGATTGTGCTTCCTACTGAACCAGACTGAAAGACCATTTAAAGGCTCAGGAACCCTTTGCAGGTGTTATGGCTTAATTAGCTGATTAGAGTGGGACACTGAGCCTAGAATATTAAACCTTTTCACAATATAAAAGTTTTCTGAGATTGTGGATTTGGGGTTTTCATAAGCTGTAAGCCATAATCATCTCAATTATGACAAATCACAGCTTGAACTATCTTGCTTTGCATGTAATGAGTCTTTCTCATATATTAGTTTCACCTTTTAAGTTGCATTACTGAAATAAATAAACTTTTGCATGATATTCTAATTTTTCCCCTCTTGTCTGTTCCAACCACTCAGCATCACCAGTATATTAATCACCGACCTGATCGTCTGTCATTATCCGTACCTGTGTCTCACTGGTTCAAGCCTTAAGTTATATTAGATGCTTTTTTTTTTTTTGCTCGAGTGATTCATAGGTCACTGTGTGGCTTAGCAAACAAAAAAAAAATGAATCCTTCGGAAACTTGTCATTTATAGGGACTGAGTGATATATAGACCAAGACCTGTGCCATTTCCAAACCATATTTAAGATAGCGTTGTTGATTAATAGCAGGATAAAATACATGTTGTCCAGCAGGACAAATCTGGAGAGCATGCCAGTTGGTATTATGTGGGTAATGGAGTTGTCTTTAGCTGTCAGGATCAGCACAATTTTAAGTATATTCACCATCTAAATCAATAGCTCTGACCCAGCAGTAGCATCTCACATCACCGAAACTGCTATTGTGCATGTTTATTTTTTATTTTTTTGGTGTGTTTTTTTCTTATTTAGTTGTTAGATCCTGTTGGCATTTAGACGAATACATCCTTAGAATATACAGTACAATATAACATCAATACACAAGCTCAGAAGTGTATTAATATACAGTAGACCATTGAGGGAGGGTGAATGAGATTGTGTTAAATTTCTTGAAGTGAATTGTCTCTTTGTTCTTTCACTGGTTAACCAAAAGACAATCAGAATCAGATCTGTCTATTCTTTAGGAAATTGAGACATGGGAGGATGGTAAATTCTCAAATTGCAAGAATTTACATTTCAAAGTCTCTATGAGTTTATTCTTGCATAATGAATGTTTTTTGTAACGCTTGTTGTCTCGATTTAGACTGGGTGATTGTGGAAGTCAGGTCTTCCGATGGAGCGCTCCATCACTCTCCTACAGGTATGTTAGTGGTCGTTGTCCTGTTGGGAAACAAATGATGGTCCAGTTAAGTTCAAACCAGATGGGATGGAATGCTCCTGCAAAATAGCCATGCTGGGAAACTCTGTGGTAACCAGTACAAGCAATGCACTCCCACTGCATCACACCTCCTCCTCCATGCTTCACAGTGGAAATCACACGTTTAGAAATCATCTGTTCTCCCTCTCTACCTCTAAAAAGAACATGTCAGATAGAACCTAAAAATCTCAAATCTGGACTCATCAGACCAAATGACAGTTTTACATTGATCCAGTGTCAGTTCCTTGTATTTCTTGGCCCAAGCATGTCTCTTATGCTTGTTGTTCTTCCAAAGTCAATGTGCCGGCAGACCTCAAAACCTCCTTTCTATTCTAGTCATACAAGGGAAGTACGAACATTTACAGTCATTCCAATGCACCAATGTATTATGCATTACTGAATGAAGAATAGAATAAATGGTTCAAATCATGATATGTGGCATAATCAATAAAAGCAATTAATTGTAAAGGGTAAAGAGTTGCCTTGCTAACTCACTGCTTAAAGATCCCTATTGTAGTACATTCCTGAGATTCTGTTGGTGTTTGTTTCCTTGGGGCTGTCTAGTTTCTTCCCGCGTTCTAAAAACAGGTAAGTGAATTGGTAAGTCTAACTGGCCTCTAGGGGAAAAAAGGAGGAAAATAATTACCCTTATAGCCACACAGTTAGAGAGCCGTAGAGTGTTGTTTGAGTTATTAGGTTTAGATACAGTAGATTAGGTTAACTGGTATTCCCAAATTCCCCATAGGGTGTAAATGCACGTGGGAATGTTTGACACGGTCGTAAAATTGTCCAAAATCACCATCAGTTGTATAGTAGGTCATTGACTACCAGGTTACCCGGTAAGTTACAATAAAATTTAGAGTTGTTGTTTTTTTTTTAAATACTTAAGGAGTAGGGAAGTTGTGTGCAGTCATAAATTGCTCATATGAAAATAATAAATCAACAGAATATTGGAAAATGAATACTCCTAATAAATGAATATTCCTAAGAAATCAAGCTGGGGAAAAAAATAGTGGTTTGCTTTTAATGGGATTCCATAGACGTCCCCTGCTGTGTGATGCTGCTCTATAATGTGGATCAAGTGTAACTTCCAAGCAAGAATAACTAAGAAGGAAGCCCTCAGACATTTCTTGTTAGGAATCGTGCGTCATCACATCAATTTTGCCTTTACTTGCGTCACACCACGGTGTTTCCATCAGGTTCATCTGCAACGCACCATCCCATCCCACCCCACCCCTCCTCTCAGTCTCTCTCTCTCTCTCTCTCTCTCGCTCTCAGTAGTACTGCAGGGATAAACTGACTGCAGCGGGGAAGAGACACCACTCTCAGCTCTCTCCTCAGCATCCCTGTGATACTACTGAGTTTGCATCCATCACGCGCAGCAAGCTCATTCAGGAACAATGGAATATCAGTACAAAAAGCAGATTTGGTCAGCCTTTTGAGAGGTAAGTTCTTTTTCTGGGTCAACATTTTGTGGGTTCATTCAACAAGATCCCTAGAGTGAATAAATGTACAGTAAATTGTAATATAATACATCGTAACAAATATTATGGGTTGTTCGAAGCAGTACATGTTAAAGGTGGGGGGGGGGTGGGGGGGGCATTTTTACAAAGTTATTTGGAGTTGGATTATACTGTATGTATAACACTGTTCATGCTTTCATGTAGGTTTATTTTCACTCAGGTATGACTGAATGCAATATTGCAAGACTGATCTTTTTTCAGATGTTATTTCCAGATTGGTTTTACAGTTCTCGGTCATGTAGGTCAAAACAAGACAGGTCCTTTCTTTGCTCTCTCTCTGCTTGGAAGTTATGCTTCATGCACATCTTCGCTTAAATTGCATTTCTGATGTGAGTTAAATGGACTTTTCAGACAGTGGAGTTGAGTGCACAGAGTGCGCGCGACATAACCGCCCCAGGCACTCCGAGCGCACGAGACAATTCTGCCGTAAAGCAATTGTCTTATTATTCTACCATAGACCTTTTATTAATGCAGGCATTTACAGTAATCCTATTCATATACCTACCTGAAATCTGCCATTGAGGTTAAACCTGATAAACATTCACACATATTTTGACTAAATTACTATATAACTAAACCTATTAATACTGTAATAATAGAACATATTTTAGTTAATAGATGTGGATGAGCAGTTGTTTTCTTGTTAAGTAAGCTGGTGTAGTAATCAGTACTACACAAACAGAATCAAATGAAAATGCATCGTACCCTATGAGCAATTTAGATGCATTATTATGTACAGTATTATGGTCACATAATACATTTTATTTTGCAGTTAGAATAATGAATAATCAAGTCTACACAGAATGTCTCATTTTTCAGGGTTATTTCAGTTTTGTGAATGGGTTGTAAGGGTCGGAGTTAATTGTAATATTTTAGGTTATTGCTCCTAATAATACAGTACAGTGGGTGCACACTCATTTGTTCTTGGAGTTTCCTACCCGAGCATAGAGACAAATTGTTCCGCACAAAAGGAAATGTACCGTAAAGTGCTCTTTTGTTTTCATTACCGACTGTTAAACTTGACATTTATCTAAATTTAAATGGGAATGTATGAAGGATGCTTCTGCATCTTTGAGTAATAATAAATCTTGGATGCTTTACAAGCGCCATATTACTGTAAAGAATTACTTTTGAGTTGTGATTGATGGATGCATCACAACTAAAACAATCTGCTCAGCACTAGTGCCTCTCATGGTTAACATGTTATCTATGTGAGATTACGTTTCTTCACTTTTGTCCTTTGCTCAGTTTTGTGACTCAGCCCTAAAAGCTGGGAGACTATAAAGCTTTCAAGGTTGCACCCACGAAATGGGCACTTCATCAGCGATTCCGCATCGCTCAGGCTTTTACACGAATGGTCACAAAGTTCAAATATATCAGCCAGCTGTCGTGACTCACCGTAATTAGATTGTATTGTAAGCAAATGCTCAATTTGGAGCAAAACTATTTATTACAGGAACAGTGGTAAGTCGATGTCCAGTAATTTTATTACTCCGCCATGGCACTTCCAGAGAAAGAAAGCAATATGGTTAATTAACGAAGCTATTGTAGCCTCACTCACTCATCATCTATACCGCTTAATTCTGTATTCAGGGTCATGGGGCAGGGGGGTGGGGTTATTGGAGCCTATCCCAGGAGACTTAGGGCACAAGGCAGGGTACACCCTGGACGGGGTGGCAATCCATCGCAGGGCACACACACATACACACACTCATCCGAACACTCAGCAATTTGGGAATGCCAATTAGCCCAACCTACATGTCTTTGGAGTGTGGGAGGAAACCAGAGTACCTGGAGGAAACCCACTAACCCGGGAAAAACATGCAAACTCCATGCACACAGAAATGGGAATCGAACCTGGACCCTGGAGGCGCAAGTGCTAACCACTACACCCCATGTATATATATATAGACATTTATTTATTTCATTCGTTTCTGTGTATGACCATACGAGCATTCGTGAGATGTCTAACGGAAAAGATTGGTTCCTCTGCTCACATTCTCTGCCATCTCACTGGGTAAAAGTTGGCTTCTCTCAGTGAACATACTGTATGCCTACTGCTTGGCTCAGGGTCTGCCACGGAAATCCGTAATCCACACCGGTAGCTGGGAGCGAGTGGCCGCTCTGCCCACTGAGCAGCATCTTTATTGAATCACCTGCAGAGCAGAGCGGTCATCCACGGACTTATTGAGAGTGACAAGGCTGATAAGATAATCCAAGGCGCTTTTGTTGTAGTGCTCAGTTCTGTATGATACCATGTCACATTCTGATACACACATGGAATAAAGTAAGACTGGAATAGAAATACAGAATTAGTTGAGACTTCATTGCACTATATATTCATTGCCTCCAATAAATACATGCATTTGTTACCCCACGCATATACCATAACCCTGTCCTATTCATCTATCTGTCTGCCTGTCTCTCTCTCTCTCTCTCTCTCTCTCTCTCTCTTCTTCCTCCTCCATTCTCTGTAATAGCATCAGTGCCTGATGCAATCTTTCAACCCAAGACGTCCTAGGCTTCTCCTTATAGATGAATCTTATTCATTGCCGTTTTGATGCGATTACATCCGCCTCCAGCCATTAGGAGATTGGACTCTTGCTGGCTGACGTTAATGAAAGGAACCAATTCGTTTTCCACTTGCCTTCCTTTTCAAAGATTTCTTTGGAAATGTCTATGAAGGTCTAAAATGTCAATTATACATACAGAGGAAACACATTCATGAATAGAGATTCAGGTTTTTTTTCACTTTATAATTGGCATTTATGGAAATATCATATGTGAACCCGTGCAGGCTCTTTTTAGACCTTTTCAGGAATATACTGTAGCTCGTGGGCAATTTTTTGTCCTTGGATACAGGAACCTTGAAACATAAAGCCAGGTATTTTAAAAAGGAAATGGCTCTATAGCTTAAACACCTTCCTAATATTATTTGTGTATTATATTTGAAGGGAAAAACTGACACTTCAAGATTTTTAAACATAACTAAACCACTAAGCTTTCAAAAGCTTATAAAATGAAATGATTACTCATTATGACTTGTATGTTATGATGCAGCACATTGTTTGGCTTGATGTTCATGCATATACTTTACAGTACTGTGCAAATGTCTTGGGCACATGCAAATAAATGCTGTAGCCCAAGACTGTCCTGCAAACAATAATTAATGAAACAAAGTCAGTATTTGTTGTGACAGCACTTTGAGGACCTTTTAGTCTCAGGTACAATTTGTGGAAATTAGGTATCATGTTTGACAGAGCATCCTGCAGAACCACCCACACTTCTTCTGAGGATTTTGACTGTTGCACCTGCTTCTTTTTTCCATAAGTCCATAAACGTCCATTAAATTTTTTGTCTAAAAAGTGGTTGATACAAATATTTGCATTTTTATTTTTTTCTGTAACTTAAGCATGTTTTTGTGGAATAATCAGATTTTTTTTGTATTGACACAATAATAAAATCATAAAATTTAATAAAAAAAATTTTGCCTCTAACAAAAGTTTGTACTAACACAGACATCTGTACATTTGGTCCAGGTTTATTCTTTTAAACATTGCTCACTATAGATCAGCCAGACCGAGCCTATCAAGCATGCAAAACCTAGATTCTGAAGGTACTTCTTGTAATCAGATTCAGATAATTGTGAAAGGATTGATGCTGCTTACAGTACATTTTATGCAGGCCACTTTAAAAAACAGCAGCCTTTGTTTGATAAAGACTCAAAACAGAATGCCAGATGGGATTGAACTGGCTAAACCCTCTCCATCTGTCCTGCGCATGCAAAAGTGCTGTATTTCTTTGCGGGTTTAGTGGCAAATCTCATCGGTGCTGTAAGAGAAAGTGAAGAGCTCTGTCTCAATGCCTTGCTGACAGACAGCGGCTCGGCACCCTGCTAGCGCATAATGGAGGGCTTCCCTGTCTGAACACTCTGCCACCACCAGCATCATCTGGAAGGAAATGCTTTTGTGGTTTTAGTAAACTAGGCCGCTTTTTGTCCTGGTTTTTAAAAATATATATATTTTTTTACGTAAGATGATTTACCACTTACAAGTAAGGAATAAAACCCTTTTTGCTGTTAACTCTTTCCACTCAATGATTTAAGGCTGTTTTTACATGTATTAGATTATACTGTATGTTGCTCCTTCCACTTAATAATTTAGTAATTATATAGCCATTTATTATTATGGAGCATCTCCCTAACAAATTTAGGTGAATAAGTTATTATAAAAATATTAAGACTCAAGTAAGAATTAATATATTCATTCATTCAGAATCCATAGATGAATCAAACCTTTATGTATTTGTATTTATTGTATTTTAGTATTTGTAGCATGTGATGGTAAAGAAAATGAATCAAGAAATTCTGAACTCAGTTTTGGGAATCAATCACTCTTCTAATGTATGAATCATTTTATTGTATTGCTTTATATTCACCACGCTGTGTTCATCATGAAGAAAGACTTCATCTTCCACGGACCATTACATCATATTTCCACTTTCCTTAAATATCGGATGGTGGCCATTTTTTGGTGGCTTTACACATAACGCATTGTGGTTAAGGCAAATGGAAGAAAACAACTGCAGTATCAGTGAGCATTCTGCACTTGACTGAACAGGAACTGGTAAGGTGTAGAGACAGTGTGAGATGGGGAACATTTTTATTTTGTACATTTGTGTTAAAGTAACACAGGTTCAACATGTAACAAGCAAAATGTTTTTTTTTTTTTTTTTAAAGATATGATATCTTGGAAAATTAAAATATATTAATGCATGTGTGTAATATTTCTTATTATTACGTTATTATAAACTTTTTTTCTTCAGATTTTAGTCTTTTATTTACAGTATAGAAAGAAGCAGTCAATAGAAAAAGAACAGTTTAAGCTTGCTTTGTGATGATTTCTGATAATATCATAACTACTAATATTAAATACATTTAATATTATATTTAATATTTTATATTAAATAATTTAATAATATTTACATTTAATATTATATATATTTAATATTACACCATGTTTCATAAAACGTGGTCAAATACATTTGACCACGTTTTATGAAACATGGTGTAATATTAACAGGGTATTGTTTTGTCATTTTCTGTGTGTGTTTTTCCGCAAAGTTCTAGATGTTTGTCAGTTCTTACACTGTGAAGCTGATATTCTCAGCTAGACTAAAACAGGTTTTTTTCCTCGTGTGAAAACACCTAAATGACACTGATGCTTAAAAATGCTTAAATATGCCATGAGAGCTCATTTACACCAGCCTGTCTGGCTGTCAAAGCAGGATTAAAGTTTTATCTGAGCTTTCGTTAAGGGGAAGTATATTACACCAAATTACTATTTAACTAGAGCAGATTTCACAGGTTTGTTTCTTTAGTGAGATCCAACTTAGAGACCCAAATGTCTGAAAACCTAAGACCTTCATTACACCTGTAAAATACTTTACTAGCTGAATGTTTTAAGGGAATTGATGCATAATGTTCATAATGTTACTCGCCCCTTTTTTTCACTTAGGTCCATCCAATGAGAGCCAAGGTGTTTTGGGCCTTTTTATTGAGATAGCTTACATCTCCCTCTTACTACAACCATGGATGACATTGACCCCAGGGACCGCACGTCTCTTATGAAAGGGGCTAAAGATATGGTCAGGGAGGCCAAACGGCAAGCTGCCAAGAAGGTCAACACGGTGGTCGACCGAGCATCAGATGAATACTCACACAGCCGTGCCTATCACCACTTCCAGAATGAAGATGATGACGAATATTACGATCCGCCTCAGGGCAACTACACCGGCAACCACGCCAATGATGAAGAAGGTTCCAGTGATGCCACTGAAGGCCACGATGAAGACGATGAGATCTATGAGGGTGAATACCAAGGAATTCCATCTGAATCCGGGCACAGGGATGGACAGGTGGCTTTGGGGCAGCCTGTAGCAGATGGCCTTAAGGACCGTAAGGAGCTTGAAAGTGAGAGGCAAGCAGACGAAGAGGAGCTGGCGCAGCAGTACGAGCTAATCATCCAGGAGTGCGGCCACGGCAGGTTCCAGTGGCAGCTGTACTTCACACTTGGGTTAGCACTCATGTCAGATGGTGTGGAGGTTTTCGTAGTGGGCTTTGTGCTGCCCAGTGCTGAAACGGATATGTGTATGCCAGATTCAAGCTCCGGATGGCTAGGTAAGATACCCATTGATAAAGTTGATAAACTAATACATAATGCACTGGCACTCAAAGTATAAAGACATGGCACATTGCCAGGGTAAGATCAACAATTTGTGGTGTTCAAATTCTTGTTATGAATTGTTATGAAAGTCACTTAAATTATTTAGATAAGACCAACTAGCAGAACTGGTTGCTTAATACTGATTCATTACTGTTAATGGCACAACTATACAAAAAGTGTTATAAGTTTTTTTGAAAGGTAAGTTTGTTTATTGTTTATTGTACAAAAAAATAAATAATTTTTGTTCTCAAATAATCAGTTCTGACCCTAAAACCCTTTCCATAAAATCCCTCCCCCCTTTTGGAGGACCCTGTGGGCATCACTCTGCTTTCTTTCTTTCTTTGCTCCTTTCTTGCTTTGTCCTTCCTATGTCACTGGCTTTTAAGACATAATCGAGTGTGGCCACCCGTGACCAGGACTGAATCCTGCCCTTTCAGATTTAAGATCCTCATCACATGAGGGGATTTTTTTTTAGGTCTTTGAGACCTAAAGAAGACTAATGCTATGTTGTTTTGTTATTTTGTTATTCATTATGAGATTATAAAACTAGAATGGTATTTTTTTTTATATTTAATATCAGCAATAAAACCAATATTCAATCAATCATCTTTCTTTCAACCATATTTCACTACTTATTCAATCTTTATTTAGCTATCCGGAGTCAGTTCATTGCAAGAGATGTTCAAGTCAAACTGGGACTTGTGATAAAAAGACTTCAAACACAGTACGGTGATGAGACATTCGAATGGTGCATACGTTTGTGGAAGATGATCATGGCTGAGGTGGGTCTGAGTCCACTGCAATCAGTCATGTGAACATTCAGTTAGTGGATTAACCCAAGGAAAAAATTGTGGGTGTTCTGTTTTTGCAGGACAATGCATGACCTCATACTGTCCACTGCACCACTTGCACATTATAGAAAGTTATTGTGAGTTATTGCCACACCTCCCATCCAGTCCTAGCCTTGCTCCAAGCCAATTCCACATGTTTGGGTCGTTAAAGAAATTCAAACGTGAAGCAGGTAGTCCAATCATAGCACCGGCATACTGAGAAAACTTGCTACCTTCATGGTATCCAAGCACTAGTGAAATATCGGGATAAGTGCATTATTGTATCAGGGAAATTATTGTATGTAGAGAAATAAAGGCAGGAACTGTGTTCTATTTTTCTGCACAATCAAAAGTCCCAGTTTGACTTGACTTTACCACCCCCATACTTAATCATTTACATTAAATGTACTAAGATTGAACTACTTCATCAAGATGTAGTGCATGAAAAACATTTTTAAATGTTTCATTTCTTATCTCAGAGTCTTTTGAAGACCTTTTTTGATAGCTTGAAGAAGTGCCTCAAAAGTGACTGATGACTTTTTAACCTTAATGGCATCCTAATTGTTTGTTTCAAAGAAGCTGATTTGTGATCAAAGACCGCTCTTAATGTTAATGATAAGTATAACATTCTGCAGTGGAACTGATTAGGACTGAATTATAAGTATTTCATGAAATCATTTACTGAGGTATAATATTTCTGAGGAAAGTGGAAAAGTTAATTTCCACAGTCTGCACGAGTTAGAAATCAAACAGAGAGCTATTTCGTCTTGAAAAGCACTACAGCCAAGTGCAAATCACAAGCTGTGTATCGTTTCTACAGACACCAATCAGCATTTTTATATTTTTGATCTCTTTGTCCAGATCTGAGACTCTTGCCATATTCTGTCATCTAATCTTTTTTCCTCTTCCCTAATTCAAACAATTGCTTCTCATTTTCTTTTTCAATCTGTCTGTAAAGTCCTGTAATGAACAGCAAGAAGAAACAGAAATAATTAAAAAGCTTCACATTTTTCACACGGTTTATGAATCGTAACATGTAATATTTTACAACGACTTTTCACAGTGCTTCCATATAATATTTAAGTTACTATCAGAAAAAGGTGCGGTATGTATGCACAGGATTCAGGTTGTATAGAGGCAAATGCCAATAGGGAATAAAGTAAAATATAAAATATAAAAAATCTATAATAATCATAATCAGTTTATGTATAAGTGTATTCATTCTTACATGTGGCAAACCCTCAATTCTGGATAGATTAATGACATTATTTAGAGGTAGGTGTGTGTGTGTGTGTGTGTGTGTGTGTGTGTGTGTGTGTGTGTGTGTGTGTGTGTGTGTGTGTGTGTGTGTGTGAGTGTGTGTGAGTGTGTGTGTATGGGGGGGGCGGGGGGTGATTAACATACTAATAATAGTACACCGTACACAACCATACACCGTATGATATGCAGTGAAATGCTTACACGACTGTCTGCGACCTAAAAGAAAATAAGAGAGGCAAATGCCAATAAAAAAGAAAGTAAAATATAAAAAAAATATATAATAATATATATAAAATAATAATAATAATAATAATAATAATAATAAAGATTGGTTTGTTTGTAACCTACAGTCTTATGCAAAAGTTTAGGCACCCCTTGATAAATAACAGATTTTGGTGATTTTTTAATTGAAAAGATGTTAACACAGTCTCTTTTGGAAATGGAAAAAATGCACAATATTTTCAGCAAACATTGGTGCATAGTTACTTTTTATGTCATAAATTGAACAAAGATAAAAAATAAAAAAAATATTTGTGGCACTGTGCAAAAGTTTGGGCACCCTACATAATCAGTACTTTCTGTAGTAACACCTCCTCTGGCAGATATCACAGCTTGCAAACGCTTTTTATAGCCAGCTAAAAGTCTTTCAATTCTTGTACTTGGGATTTTCTCTCATTCTTCCTTGCAAAATGCTTCCAGTTCTGTAATATTCTTTGGTCGTCTTTTTCAATTAAAAAAATCACCAAAATCTCTTATTTATCAAGGGGTGCCTAAACTTTTGCATAAGCCTATATGCATCCTTTCAGCTCACAGGTCTGATAATCTTTTTTTCTGCAAAGTGGTCTAACACTCAATTACTTTATTGACATACTGTACATTCATTCCTCTAAAACAGGTTTTGGGGGGAAATTAATGCTTCTAAAATTTCCATTTGCTATTGTATATATCTTGTTACTCGGACAACAATACATTTTGCATCCAAGGCAAAATGTCTATTAAAACAATCACTATAGGTCTTTTGTACAGTAGTGTACATGCGTGTTTATGTAGAAGACTAAAGGAAATGTGATAAAGATCTCTCAGGATATTTAACCAAGCAGATCTAGAAAGATGAACAGAGCTGTCAGGCTGCCTCGGGAATTTTTCGCAGAATTTCTATAGGTGCTCATATTGATCATAATTTAACAAAGACAGTCACACTTGTCAAGGCAAGAAGGGTACTGTAAGTTCATGGAAACAGTTATTTTATGAATTGTTTCCCAGCTGAGAAAAAAAAAAAAAAACAACCATTATGCATTCTACAGAGTGCCTTCACTGAACCCCTTTATCACGTGTCCACTAAGAAATCGTTTTATTATCCAACTCCTTCGTGGCTAAAATCAAGAAATGAATATTAACCAGGCTGAAACAGAATAAAAAAAGAAAGCTGCTACATTATACAATTACGATAATGGACTGAGCTTTGAGCGGGTTGTATAGCCAATTCCATTAATTCTGTCACAGAGCCAGAAGGCTTTTCTCCATCTACTCTTTTTTACTCTCCCTCTCTCTCTCTCTCTCTCTCTCTCTGGACTTAAAGCAGCCGAGGGTGGGTAAACTGCAGTGAAATCACACAACTGCAAAAATGTGAATGTGTGTGTGTGTGTGTGCGCGCATGTAAGAGACTTAAGTGATACACTGGGCAGCTTTCAGTCACTTGGCATTTTAATTCTCGTTCCTAGTCAGTATGTTCATTACAGTAAACATGTGCTTATGTCTTGTGCTTACACTCCTCTGTTGTCTGTATTGAACACAAAGCCAGACCTATCAATAAAGTAAGAAAGCTGATGCTGTATGCTTAATATCGCAATTAATTCTGTTGGCATGCTTGGATAAGCCTTTTTAAGTCTCATCTATTCTTATTTTCTCTTCTCTTTTGTCCCCACAACTTCTCATCTTATCAGGTCTCTTCATTTCCATTCTGTACTCATCCTTGAATTCTCATTGTCTCCTCATTTCTCTTTATGTTCTTGTCTCTTCCTCATCTCTCCCTCATTTCCATCATCCATGTTGTCTGATCGTTGTGTCCTCTGTTCGTGTCTCATCCTCATTTCTTCTGTTCTCATTCCCTCTGAGAATAGCACTCCTGTTCTATTCCCTTCTGTTCTTGTCTCATCATTATCTCTACGGTTATCTTCTTTTCTCGTCTCTTCTCATGTATTCCTCGTCTCATCTCATCCACTAATCTTTTTTATTCTCACCTCCTTTAAAATGTTGCAGCGTTATCTATGCATGCTCCCGGTGTGGCTTTTAGTTATTAGGAGTTGATGATCTATCTCTTCAATCAACTTCAATGGGTAGTGTTAGTGTAGGGGTGAGTGAGTGTTGAACCTTAGAACCTGCATTTCCAAAACCCCCCTCACTACTCCTCCACCTCCCCAGTGCTCTTGGCATTTGCCAGCACATTTAGAGTACGTGCGCTGTACCATTCTATAGCAACTTTCACATCACATCACTGCTCAACTACTCCACCAGCCTCTGTATGAACTCTCTTTTGAGGTGTACAGACTTGAGTCTAGTAGCTGTGGAAAAATAACCCAGAGGATTCTACATCTCCAGGCAAATGGAGAAATGTCTCATAGAAGAAACGTTTAGCAATTAATCTACACGATTTGGCCAATCTTTTGTGGATACCATTATCATGTAGAACATCCCATTCCAGATTTTTTGCTGTTAATAATAATAATAATAATAATAATAATAATAATAATCGCCAATTTTCTCTGAAGGCTTTCCACTAAATTTTTAAACAATGTGGGCAATGATGCTCATTCAGCCACAAGAGCATTAGAGCATTTCCCACCAAAGTGAACTAGGTGTTAATGCTGGTTCAGACCTGGTTCAATAGCGAACCTTGCAAGAACTGGCTTTGTTTTGCCATAGGCCAAAGAGTCACGTGATTACATCACTGCACAGTACTGTGCACGCTTCTACGTTCCTGGTAATGCTAGTGGCAATGCTAGCAGCAAAAAAAAAAAGGAAAAAAATGCTAGGAGCAAGCACAACAACAATGTTGAACTTCAACATGGCTTTGCGAGCGGTTCTCCGGGCTTTATCATTACTAGAATGCATTTGAGCTGCCCATTGCTTATTGAGTCCATTTTTTAAACAAACTTTATAAATTGGTGATTATAATTCCACCTCCCAGCCCATTACTTAAGCGGTTCTTTGTTCTAGCCCAGCAAAGCTTTGGCTGTCTGAAAACAATGAACTGGTTCGAAATTGGGCCGAATTACCGGCGCCGAACTACTACTAGTAGTAGTACTTGCCGTAGTGGTAAAAGGGTAAGTGAGATCAGGCACTCATGTCTGGTCGGAAGACATGGGGTGAAGTCGCCTGGGATTGAGGTCGGAACCCTGTGTAGCAAACTCACACTTACACTCCAACCAATCAACCAATCAAACTTTGTGCACAGTAGCATTGGCGAGCTGGAACAGGATTTCAGTGAAGTGAAAACTTCAGTCCTATATACTGTAACTGTATGCTACCAACTTTTTAGCAGCGCATGCATTTATAAAATGCTGATATAGTTCATTTTAATTTACGTATTGCTTTTATGCAACATCATTGTACAATTTTACACTGACATGTGCAGGAATGCTCTTATTTCAGTCTATTATGGGTAGCTTTTAATGAACTCTTAGTGTCCTACATTTCACAGACATTAAAACACAAGGCATGGCCGGGTAATGTAGGTTTCCTGCACTGAGATAGATTGTGTTTTGCATCTCAGCCTCGATGAAAGAAAAAAAAGAAAAAACGGAATGTAATGTGTATCCCTGATGGACAAGGCTTTTCCAAGTCAGTGATTCCCTTCTCATTTTCACAAGCTCCACTCTGCTTGCTGCTGTACCAGCAAAACAGTTTGCTTCCTTTTAATGGGTTTTTTTTCTGTAGCAGCAGAATATAGATGCTTGCTCATACAGAAACCCACAGCTCATATGTGGGGCAGTGCAAGATGCTTCTTGGACATCTTCCAAATGGAATGTTAACCATATATACTGTATGTTAAACCCAAAGACATTTCTATACCTGAATCGCTCACAGAGTCTCATGAGCTCAAAGGTGAACCAGTTTCTGTATATACCCATTACAAAGGACTCTGATCTGCAAATTAATTGAATTTTATATATATATATATATATGGGAAAGGACAGTAGTAAATCTGAAGACTGACCTCATGACGCTACATTTAATAAACTACTGAATTTTTTTTGTGATTTCTATATGGTAAAAGACTAGATACAAATATACTTGCCTAAAATAATCACCCTAATTTTCATGTTAGTTTAACTGTAGTTAAGCAATTCAGAGACTAAATAATGAAATCATACAGATTTTTTTTGTTATTGTTCAAAATTAAGCCTGCAGCCTGCCATGATAAACCATAAAAACATGAAATGCAATTTAAAATGAAAAAGTAAATATGGCCACTGAAATTTATATCTATATCATTTATATATTTATATCTATCTACTGTATGTAGTCAGAAAATGGAAGGAGACCGACTTTAAGGATATACCAAATACCATCCAATTGAACAGAACTGATTTAAGATTTCATAAAAAGAAATTTATAAAGATCGGGCTGAATGATTTCTAAATATTGTATATTGATGATGCATTTTTAAATGCTATGAAATGGACAAACGGGCCAATTTGCAGGTTTAAAACTAATCCGTAAGCAACACTCATACATGAGGCCAGAGAAACAACCAGGGGATTAAATGAATTAAATGAAACATGTCAGGGTTAAAATACTAATCCTTTTCTTTCATTAGCATTCTTTTTTTCTTCTTCTTTTTAATGCTTGGACCCATTACAGACACGATGTTGAAACAAGACTAAAACTGAATACTGAACTTCTGGGTTATTTAAAGTGTAAGGGAGTAACGTAATTAAAGTGATTGCAAGCAGGTGAGTGTCGTTAGTAATTAGGCAGCTTCGAGCTGCTGGCGTTTGATTGGAGGTCATGTGGACATACACAGATAGTTGAAGTTGCTTAAAAAAAGTTGCAAAATTCCTGCATGTTTAATGCTAGTAAACCTCAGTAGGGCAGTTGGGATTACTACTGAAGTGTTGGAGTAATAGTGGAGAGAATGATTGGGTAGCGTTCCACAAGCATCGTACAGTAAATTGCTGGCACTCTACTGCACAGTGGTGTATTTTTGTATGATCCTCATAGGACATGGAGGCACGGTGGCTCTCCGCTGGGTACTCCGGTTTCCTCCCACAGTCCAAAGACATGCAGATTAATTGATCTTCCCAAATTGCCCATAGTGTGTGAATGAGTGTTTGGTGTGTGAATGTGTGCCCAGGATTGCACCGGATCCAGAGTGTACCCTGCCTTGTACCTTGTGCCTAAAGTGTCCTGGGATCGGCTCAAGGCCTCCTGCGACTCTGTATAGGATAAGTGGGATAAAAGATGAATGAATGAACGTGTAGGACACTTTTACAAAGCTTTGCTTCTTCTACTGTATATTTGAGTGTCACTGATGATAATCATGGGCTCTTTTCTTTCCTCTTCTTTCCCACCCTGTAGGGAGCATTGTGTACCTGGGGATGATGCTGGGGGCTTTCTTCTGGGGTGGCATGTCGGATAAATTGGGCCGGCGACAGTGTCTGCTTATCTGCATGTCCATGAATGGCTTCTTTGCCTTCCTGTCATCCTTCGTTCAAGGCTATGGCTTCTTCCTGTTCTGTCGCATGATAGCAGGCTTTGGGTGAGTCTTCTGTTCTGCCTACTGAACTTTCCATATGCTTTCTGTAATGAGATACCAGTAAAAGATACAACATTGGGGGCTGCACTGGATTAAGCCGTGGCCTTAGCAAAAGTCTGACAAATGTGTAAGAAAATCTGAAAAAACAGACTTTCGTTATCAGCGGTGAAGTGCATCCAATAACCATTAAATGAAACAAACTGTACAGTAATTTAAATATGATTGGTCTAGTTCCTTCTGGATTCTTATGCCACACAAAGCAAAATCTAGCACTACATTATATGGTATGTACAGTATGAGGGGTGTTCAAGTCAAACCAGGTCTTGTGATGAAATTTCCCATGAATGAAGGCAACAGAAAAGCAGATGAAGAACAGATGAGATTCTTAATCTTTTAGATTAAGTCAGGCAGTACTGAGAAACCGTTCGACCTTGATTGTGACCAAACACTACCGAAATGCCAGGATAAGTGCATTAGTATAGCAGAGGATTATATAGAAAAATAAAGGTAGCTTTTATTCTTCTTATTCTTATTACTGGTATTATTCTTAATAGTGTTCTGTTATTCTGCACAATCAAAATTTCTGTTTGACTCGATCACTCAGAATTTTACATAGAGAACATGGAACATACAGCAGTGCTATGAGTCTGGACACTAGCTTCTTGAAAGTTTAATGAGAAATTGTCTACTGGTGATCTTTTATCAAATCTCTTGTAAATGAAAATGCCTTCCCTTTTTGATAATAGTGTTTTTTTTTTTTTTTTTTTTTTTGGACAGACAATAGATCTTGTCTGCTTGGATCAATAGCTACTGTAGCGCTGCTTTCTTCATTCTCAGTATCTGTCACATCACTGTGAGGAGTAGCCTGTTACAGCATTTATGTCAATAATAGGATAGGATTGTTATGTTACGTACGGGAATTAATGTTGTACCACTTTTTGATGGTTTTCTACTGTTTTTACTGTAAAATATAATGTATATATGAACTATTAAAATATAAAAAAATAAAAAATGTAGAAAACTGTAGTCTTTATAAAAAGAGTAATATGAATGTGTATATATATATAGTATATATTACACACACCTGAGCACGCCTAACATTTCGTAGAACATTTGATTTATTGGCCTGACATAACAAGTGAATTATGAGAAAAAATATTTATGATTTATTTCATTGGTCAAAGTACACTATAAATAATATTCCGGTTTATACAGTACTAAATTCTTAACCATGATGGTTTTTGTCTTGTTTAGGATTGGTGGGACGGTGCCTATTGTGTTTTCATACTATGCAGAAGTCTTAGCGAGGGAGAAGCGTGGCGAGCATCTGAGTTGGCTCTGCATGTTTTGGATGATTGGGGAGATCTACGCTTCTGCCATGGCCTGGGCTATCATACCTCATTATGGTAAGTCTTCAACTGGATGATAAACCAGCAAATAGACCAGCTTCTGGACTTTCCCTCAGTCATGCTGAACTATTTTATTCATCAGTCTATAAGTCATGCACCTATAGCTTTCCACACAAATTTGTCTTACCTTAGAGCAGGGGTTGGCAGGTTCGGTCCTAGAGAGCCTTAGTCAGATTTTAGCTCCAACCCTTAAAAAAAAACTCACATGCCTGTAGCCTTAATAATTCTGAAGACCTTGATTAACTTGTTCTGGTGTTTTTCGTATTTGGTAGTTCAGTGGTTAAGGAATAAGACTACGGTTCGGAGGGTTCCAGGTTTAAATCCCACGACCACAAAGTTGTCCCTGTTGGGCCCTTGAGCAAGGCCCTTAACCCTCACCTGCTCAGATGTATAATGAGATAAAAAGATGTAAGTCTAGATAAGGGCAAAAGCCTAAATGTACAGTGAATGAGCTGAACTCTGCAGGATTGCATTAGAGAATCAAACCAAAGCACATGCATAAAAGATTTGATGGCAGAATAATAAAAAAACATCTGCTTCTGATTTTTTTTCAAAGATTTGCAGGAGAGTTTTGATATTCTGATGTATCACATAAGAGGGAGTGCTGTTGTGCTGAATAACAGCATGGCTGTGCACGAGCACAACAGCACAAGACCTCAAGTGTGATATTGCTTTCATTCGACATTTCCACAAACACCTGTATGTACTGTATATATTACAGTATATACAGCACTGTGAATCTAGTGCTGTATATAAGATGGTTATCTTCTGAGCCTCTGTTTCCAGGTTGACAATAAGGACAGCAAGTATGTGCCAGTCTGTGAATGTAGCCGCAGTGCTTTAGGTTAAATGATTAATGGGCACCAAGTGCACTGCGGGATATTTAAAGGATGAAGGCGTTCCTTTGGGAGGAGGCAAAACACTATGATTTATGAAGATTTCAATGCTGTGAATAAGCTCCACTCTTTAGTCGAGAAACTAAAGTCCAGGCAGATTGTATATGACAGGAGGTGATGTTCAGCTCCATTGCTGGTTTATGTGCCTTCTTCTTTTATTAACAGTATTTTGCCTAGTCCCCAATTATATGCTCCTTGATTAGTTAAGCAGTGTGCATGTAGAGAGTCCCACATTTATGATCCCACAGTCAGTAGGATACATTAGAGTCTGAAGTAAACATCTAATGATGGTTTAGTCACCGTTAGTTCTTCTGTTTGTATTCTTTTGTTCTCTCTCTCTATCACTCTCTTTTGTTCATCCCTCCACTGCCTATAATGTGTTCGACTACGTGCCAGGCATGCTACCTCTGCTTATCCCACCTGATTTTTGCGATCAACAGAAATGCAATGCAGCAGTATCTCACAGCAGTGTAAAGGCAAGCGCCCTGAATGGCGAGATATCTCACTAGCTCACAGCGCTGTGCTGGTGATGGATGGTTATATGTTAACCACCTAATTTGTCTTAAACAGTCCATTATGCTCCTCGCCGGTTCTTCACCTCGCATAAATAGAAAAAAGCAGCACTTAAAACAGCTTCAGCTGCCTCACGGAGTGAACTAATTTACTGCCAAGCATTAACTAGAAGTCTTCATAATGCTTTGGGTCTTTAATGCATATTTCACTTTGCTATGTACAGTATACACATATGACTGCAAATGTCTTGAGATAGGCAAATGTCTTGTTATCAAAGACACACCTGCAATTCTAAGGATGAATAAACATACAGGCACATGTAAAAATGTCTCTGTCCCTGCCACTCTGGTTGCTTAATATGATGCAAAATTTCACATCTTAATACCAAATATTATTATTATTATTATTATTATTATTTTAATTTATAATTATTTATTATTATTAGCTTTAAAAAAATGTGCTGCCAACTCAGTCATCCATACATTGAGTCAATTATGTACATAATCCATGTAATGGGATTTCCCATAACCTAGTGGAACATGAGCTGTCTGGGTACAGCAAAGGCAATAACACACACTGTACACTATGTGCTACACACCGATATGGTACACGTGGTCATTTGTTTTCTATCTGTTTCTTTCAATACAGACTACACAAACACCGAGCTTAAAACACCCCATCATCCATCATCCCCTGTGTGTCATCACACCCACTCTAATCCATCCATGTATAATTTATCAAAGACTTATATGTATATGTCACTGGATTTATTCAGAGCTCATCATTTCCTCGTTTTATCTTCCCTCATCCCTGAAATACAAAGCAAAAACACCCACCCCATCAACTCCCACACATCTGTTGTAATGATTTTTCCAACTAAGAAATATTTGGGATGAAAGGACTCGGTCAGAAATTAAGCTGGTGTTTTGTGGTGTTTTAAAAACAAAAAGGTCCACACGCAGAACAACTGATTACTACTTATTACTGATTATTTATTATCACCAAATTAAGGTTTCTGCCTTAAATCTGATTTGCGTTCAGGGAACTTTCCGCAAGTGCATTTTGGCATGACTGACTGTTAAGTTATAGAAATGAAATAGAATTTAAAAGGCTACCTTTATTTCTGATTGAGATGCAACAGGAAAAAGTTAAAGTGAATACAAGTTAACATCCAAAGCTGCCTTATAATAAAGAATTCTTTTTCTTTACCTTTTTTGTATTACTTTATTATTATTATCACAATGTATTATTATTATTATTATTATTATTATTATTATTATTATTATTATTATTAATCATGTAGGAATTTACGCCCTGTAAGCCACATGAGTATCCAACAAAACTACTCAATACCACTTTATATTGCTACATGCCCCTAGAGATTTGTGGTTTCAGATTGGTTCTTAGTATTTGACAGCAGACACAGTGTTTACATGGTGCCCCCTGTTGGATAAAAAATAGAATTTTAACACAGTCAGGGATCACATTTCCTGTATAATTAATTCATATTCACAGTGGTCCTAAGCACTAATTTCTGTGCAGCATTTTAACCACAATATTAATACAATTTGTAATTATTTACAGTATTAATGTGTAGACTGTACCTGCGACTTAACTTCATTTTTAATATTAACTGTTTTATAATCAGAAACTCTACACATACCTATAATAATAATATATTTTTTTAAATAAATACATATTTAGGCATTTAACTAAGACATTTCAAATGTAAGAGAATGACAGCATGGAAAATTAACTATATAGTCCATGTGGGGTCTGGAGGTGTCCTGTTGCTCGCTGTCGCATTTCCCTTAAATATGCACGGACACTGAGAATCTTAATTATCATTGTGATGACCCTTATTGTGGATCTTCTCTGTAGAAGATTCAATTAATTAACCATGAGTGTCTCTGAGGTCACATTGAGATGCTCATTTACACTAATCTACTCATACCCGAGACAAGAAATGAAGATCCAGGTGCCTGAGCTAATGGCTAATAACTTTTTGGCTTAGGGTTCTCATTCCTCATTCATTTGTCCTTACATCCATTACTCATTACTGTCCTGCTACCTCTTTTCCTTCTCTTCTTATGTCCCCTTCATTCTTATTGAAATCAGGGTCCATTTATTGAAACAAACTATGATGAGTCACAGATTTGCTAATGAGATATGGCAGATGTTATTCCACTGAAGGTTTTCCAGCATTTCCAGTTATAATTTCACAGACTCAGTCTCCACAGTATTACTCTTCTGCTCTGTCCTGTAGGTATGACTCTGATAGAATGCCTTTTGTGTATCAAAATGACAGGATTTGTCAGTCATTTATGGATTTTTCAAAACTTAGTTTGATGATGTACGGTCCCTGCTATAGATGAACAATTTCTTTATAGCGATTTAACAATAATGTCGTTAAATTGACTGTTTTCTTCCATTCTGAATAATAAGTTTGTCTTCAAGCTGAAAATGCAGACTACAAGACACCCAAGCAGAAATGCGAACTACAACACACCCAAAAAGACATTTGGATCTTATCCTTGAACTGCTTAGTATAAATAAATAATTGGATGTATTTTATATTCATGCTTCATATACTATAATATTCTGTGTAAGGGAAGTACTCATGATGTTTAATTTTACGTGTATATATAACCAGTTAGTTCCGACCAAGCAATCTGATTGGACGAGGGCCATTCCAGGAGTGATGATAATAGACAGTAACATCACTGGGATGTTTAGCTATACAATATGTATCACTTCGCATGCCAGGTGTTACATTGATAATCGTAAACGACACTAACGGTCTTTAAAGTAGGTCGGTACGGAACGCAGTACTGAGGAGAAAGAGCAGTTACCTGCCAAAATACATATTTAAAACCAGTCACGGATAAAGTTTAACAAGAAAATACATCTGATGAACACTTTGTCTACTTAATAACTGCTTTTACGTCGTTCTAAATTGTTGTTTAATTTGCGCCTAAACTGAGCTAGAAAGCTAACTAACTTCTAATACAAGGCTGAATCACAAATCCCTCTCTAAACTCTAATCAAGGAGACTACTTGATGGTTTTTAAAAAGGGATCACTTGGTGCACTAGCTTACCATATAACATGATTTGGGATTTACCCACGGAGCCAGGAAGTCAACGTAGCTGACATGCTAAAACGGAATAAGTGGAAATATAATGAGAAGCTTTTACAGCATGATTTACATGATTGTTTACCACCTCCATGTTTTATTCTATTCACATTTTGGCTGAATTGTACTTGTAGGAATTTAAAACAACATTCACCCCACTTAATTACACTTAGCCACAGTAACTAACTGTCGGTCGCCAGCTCCACCAGTTGCGGTTAGTTAGTTCCGCCAGGTGCGGAAGGATACTGTATGTGTTGGTGGAGCAAAATATCTGGTTAAATATCTAAACAAATGGATCAGAATCTATTGATAATAAAATGTTTGGTGGAACTGTTATAAAAGAAATATCACATTCGATGTGGTGTTGTGCTGATTACCCTCGTATTAGTCTAATTATATTAGATATTGCTGTTTTTTTATTATTATTTCTTCAGGATGGAGCTTCAGCATGGGTTCAGCGTATCAGTTCCACAGCTGGAGAGTATTTGTGGTGGTGTGTGCTCTGCCATGTGTCTGCTCTGTAGTGGCTCTCACCTTCATGCCAGAAAGTCCAAGATTCTACCTAGAGGTAGGCAGTATCGTGCACTGCTTGGTGCATGTTATGGATTTTTTAAACTTAGGGATACAGAATGGTATGGTTTCATATGTGGTGTGTTGATTCTTACTTTATTATTATTATTATTATTATTGCATTTTATTATTTCCAAAACACTATTTAGTCCTACACATTAATAACTTATCCTTATCCTTTTATAAATGTATTGAAATGTTGCATATCTGGCGTTTCACATCTTGCATGCAACATATAAAGGTTAGAAATATTCATATAAAGGAAGTTTTGAAGTTAAACAGGGTGGCTGTCAACCAGCACATACAGTACGAAATGTTTAATCCCACTAATCCATTCAAGGTGGGGAAGCATGATGAGGCCTGGATGATCCTCAAGCAGATTCATGACACCAACATGAGAGCACGTGGACAACCAGAAAAAGTCTTCACTGTGAGTTGAGCCTGGTGATAAATGAAGTGTTTTAGCCGAAACGTGATGACTGGCTGATGGGTGTCTTCTGCCTTCTTATGAGCTTTCAGATGTTTTGTATCATTTAAAGAGAGATGACAGCTCTTATCAAGGCTTAACACACACACCAGATGTGGATATTAAGCTGACTGTCATTATAGTATTCAGTTCGTACTTTATATTTTGTGTAAAGTGCACTATAAACACCTCCAAGGTTGAGGGTTTAAATCCCACCTCTAGGTCTTTGTGCATGGAGTGTATCCTGTCTTGGGGTTTTGTTAATTCATTTAAAAAGTACACTGAAATCTCCCATTTACATAAGTATTTTGTCCCATCACTAGTACTCAGTTAAAGCACCTTTGACAGCAATGATAGCCTGTGTAGTCTGCTTGTGAATGATACTACACACTTGCCACAGCTTTTCTTTTGGAAGTTTCTACTATTGGTTTAATTTTAAGAAAGAGACAAAAAAAAGGTGTAAGTAAATTAAAACACCCTCCAACCTCCCCCCCCCCCCCAAAAAAATAGAAGAAGAATAAAAAAGAAGAATTAACTAAACATTGCTATCTTTTTCTTCCTTCTATTTGTAGGTAAATAGAATTAAAATCCCAAAGCAGATTGATGAGTTTGTGGAGATGCACCCAGAGACCAGTAACCTAGTGTCTAAAGTTATTTTCCGAGTGAAGACAGAACTTTACGGGGTAAGAATTACTGACTGATTAACTTTTGAGATCACTGGATATTTTATATTATGTTTGGATCTATTTCACCTTTTTTCCCCCCACAGATCTGGTTGAATCTCATTAAGTGTTTTAATTATCCAATGAAAGATAATACCATAAAGCTGGCTATTGTGTGGTTCACTTTGTCATTCGGGTAAGCGTTTTATTCATGAAGGCTGCCTCAGTCGATAATAAAGTGCGTTTGAGTGATGGAATGTGCACCAATAATACTGTTTACTTTTGTCTGTCAAATTCCTGCAGGTACTATGGCTTGTCCGTGTGGTTCCCTGATGTGATCAAGCACCTTCAGGCTGATGAATATGCTTCTAGATTGAAGGTCCACCTAAATGAGCAAACTGAGGACTTTACATTCAACTTTACATTAGAGAACCAGATACACTCCAATAGTGTCTTCATCAATGACAGGTAGACTAGCATCATTAAGGAATTGTGTTCAAAGCAGTGATCAGGGCACAGTGAGGTACTGTAGGGTAAGCACAAGCACATCTCTGTTCATTGGTCAATGAGAAACAAGCATGAGGTGACCAACCTCAAAGGCTTGGGAGCATATGGTACAGTACTTCAAGATTTTATGATAAACAGTGACACCCAAAGGATATAAGAAGGCATTAAGACAAGTAATTAAGCCCCAAACTCAGAACAGGTAGACACAATCAGACAGAATACCAATGACAGGACAAGGGAGAGACAAAGAAAACAAAGCAAAGGCATTTAGGATAGTAAACAAAACGTATAATTGGCTTTTATACATTTTTCACCTAGGTGAAAAAGTGAATTTTCAGATAGGATCATATCCCATCATTTTTCACAGTACTTAATGCTACTTATCTCCCGATCCATGCTTCGTTTTTTTTTTTTTTTTTTTGGTGTAAATATGCATGCACATTTATATTTTTATTGTCATTCAGATAAAACTTGGCCATTTTAGATTTTACATGAAAAGACATAAACCTAACAAAAGTATATTATTCTGAAATTCAAAATTGTTAAGATATTGCAACATGAATTTGACAAAGTTACTGACACTTCAGATTTTTTGCTTTTTCAGCAAAAAAAAATTTTTTTTAACCAATTTAAGCAACAAGTTTTTACAGGTCATATGCTTCTTGAAGCTTACACCGATTTTAGTATCAATACCTATAAAGAAATATGAATAGTTTGCATTTTTAATTATTATTGTTTGAAGACAGTATACAGTAACACTGAAAAATGGCCATTTTTGTGGCACCTATAAAATCATCTCCCCAAAACAGCATAAGATAAAAACTTAAACTTTTTAGGGAAGCAAGTCACTTAGTCAACTTTCATGTTGCATAAACTTTATAAACTTTTGGCCCATACATTTTCTGCATTATATGTATAACATAAAAAATAAAATTAAAAAAAAACATAAAAAAAAAAAAAAACATAAAAAAAAAATAATAATAATAATATGCAGTGCGACATGTGCTGAGAAGGGGAATTTGTGACAACTGATTAAAGAAATATGGCATATGCTTTCATGATATGCAGTGTATTATGTCTGTTTAATTCGTTCTTTCTATTTTTGACAGATTCTTAGATATGAAATTCAAGTCAGTTACTTTCATCAACACCACATTTCAAAACTGCACTTTTGAAGATGTGACATCTGTGGCAACATTCTTCCGTAACTGCACTATTATGGATTGTTTCTTTTTTAATACAGGTAAATTTACAGTAAAAACTGTCCTTACTGGACCAAACTCGATCATAATATTATATATTCTAAGGGAGTTCTGTCAGCTCCTTGATGGTTTTGTTATATATTTTTATGCACAGATATTGATGATTCCAAACTCATAAACACAGCAGTCATAAACAGCATGTTTGTTCACAACAAAACGGGTTGTCAGATGACGTTCGATCATGACTACAGCGCCTACTGGGTCTACTTTGTCAACTTCCTCGGGACGCTGGCTGTGCTACCTGGAAACATTGTGTCTGCACTGCTCATGGATAAAACAGGACGCCTTTCCATGCTGGGTAAGATCAACAGCTGTTCGGATTCAGCGTATCTGGGGTCCACTTTTTTCTCTTTTCAAAATCAATCTGATACTCATCCATCACCTTATCCAGACCGATGAGCCTAAAAGTCACAATATCAGAATGGTACATTCCTAGTTACATTAAACTGTATCTTTATTAGTTGCTAGACTGGTGCCTTTTATACCTGGAGTATGCACTGTACCATGCACCTGGAAATGTGAATATAATGGAGCTTTAAAGATGGTTTACACTCCCAGAAAAGATGTATCAATGTATTCTATACATTATCTATTTCTGATTTATATTTAAAACACAGCTGAGATACATTTGGGTATATTTCATAGAGGCTTCCTGGAGTGAGATATGTTCTGTGTATGAATAGAAAGGTATGTTTATGCATAGAGATTAAAGGTAATTTATGAAAAAAGAATCAGAAATGGGAACGTTGATGCATCTATTCTGGGACCGTAAGAAAATGAAACATTTATGATATGCGGTAGATGAAATGGTTCAGAAAATACTGGCTAGAAAATTCACTTTGTCTCCAAAAACACTACAGTATGTATTTGTTAAATTGTAAAACATCACTAGATATTTCTTTTGATTCACATTATAAGATAATTATGTTACTTAAAATTTATTATTAGGGTCATGGGGGACTTAGGGCACCCAGGCTGGGGTGCCAATCCATCACAGGGCACACGCACACACTCATTCACACACTACGGGTAATTTAGGAATGCCAATTAGCTTAATCTGCATGTTTTTTTACTGTGGGAGGAAAGCGGAGTACCCGGAGGAAACCCGGACCCTGGATTTGCAAGGCGACAATACTAACTACTACGCCTATTATTATTATTATTATTAGTAGTAGTAGTAGTAGTAGTAGTATTAGTAGTAGTATGTTTTTTATTTTATTTTATTTTATTGTTATATATATTGTAATTATTTCATAAATATTATTTATTGGATAAAAACTATTATTTAGATTTTTTTTTTATTTAAAAATCAATATACAGTTCACACCCACAGGAAACATTTAAAAACATTAAGCAATTTTTAATTAGTATGAAAGAATGACCATGGAAAACCCAAACGGTAAGACAGTAAAACGGTCTAGTGAAAGAAAAAATATAGAAAAGAAAAAATATTTTATAAGTAATAACAATTATCTTTTAGAGAAAAGCTTAACAGGTGTAGATACATAGTTAGATACATGTTAATGCGCAGCAGGCTTTTGTTTGAGACTACTATGTCAATAACAAGAAATGGTACAGTTTAGTATACTGTATTGTATCATTTATTATACAGGCAATATATCTTTTTACAATGAAAGTAAAAACTGATGCCATATAAAACACAATATGTAATATGCACATGCGTATGGTGAAGTCTCATTATGGTTATTCTCTTCTATAAGATGCAAACATATACAGTATAAGCAGCCTTTTAAAATAAAGCACCAGAGGTAAAATCAAGTATAGATATTTGATCTCCACCTGACATGATTTCTTTGTGATTTTTGTGCTCTCAGGATTCTCCATGATCCTTTCTGGGATTAGCTGCTTCTTTCTGTGGTTTGGCACCAGTGAGGCCATGATGATTGGAATGCTGTGTCTTTACAACGGCCTCAGTATCTCTGCCTGGAACTCACTGGACGTGGTCACAGTAGAGTTATATCCTACTGACAGGAGGTGTGTAATGAACAAGAGCACAGCATGCAGCACACTCACATGTGTCCGTATGCCTACAATTACCACATAATGACACATAACGTAACACCAGTAAAAACTTTCTTGCTTCACTGTTGAACTCTCATGCTAACATGTAGGCCAGCATGAACATTATTACCACATAGTTTTATGGTCTCTTTTATGGTCTACACTTTGGTCTCTTTCTTACATTCAGAGGGACTGGCTTTGGCTTCTGTAATGCCTTGTGTAAGCTGGCAGCGGTGCTGGGTAACCTGATCTTTGGCTCTCTGGTCGGTATTACTAAAGTCATCCCGATCCTGCTGGCATCCTCTGTGCTGGTGTGTGGTGGTCTGGTAGGACTCCGGCTCCCGGACACAAGATCCAATGTCCTGATGTAGGAAGTCAACAGCTTTACTCTGCCCATGTGTCACCATCGATTTATCATTGTCTGAGGCATCCTTTTTTAATTTTGAACAGCTAAATCATTAACTAGAAGAGAAAGAAAAGTGTGAGAAATATGAGGAATATGCTTAACTGTAAGGGGATTTGCAGAAGCAAATGCTTAAGCCTAAGCAGAAGTGAGCAATAATGTGAGTCATTATGTTCAATGGCATCACAGTTATGATGTTGAGCATTATAGCACACAGCTGTATGAGGTTACTTGGCAGAAATCTAAAACCACAAAATTATAACGAGTAATGCACTTATTCATAATCATATGGTTAAATATCAGAAGCCCAGGAGGGTTGTGAATTGATTTCCTGACACTGTATTACATGAATAATGTATTACAGTTCGCAATATTCTCTCACTATTTTTAAGCAAGCTGATGGTGTGAAGCTGAAAGCTGGTAATGCTGGAGTTGTAAATACTGTATGAATGACCAGTCTTATTAAGCTTTAACATCTCTTTATGAACATCCTTAAGATGAGTGCAAAAGTAAACATGATGACCAGAAGGACTGGAAAAAGTAACAGAGCATTATCAACTGTTATCAGCTGTAAAAAAGAAATCAGCTTGTGATTTACTAGCCATAAACTGTCCTAATGATTTTATGTTTATTAAGCATAACTACTAACGAAATAAAATTGGTTCTCCAGATTAACAAGATATCACAAAACTTTAAGTTTTAAAAAGGTGTAAAATAAGTGTTTCATACCAGTGCTGAAATAATACATTTCAAAAGGCTATAAGTGAAAATATTAATGAAGTGAATACCTCTAACTCTAAACAACAACAATAACAATAAAGTAACATTCTTTTAAATATTTTCTGGAGGATTTTTAACATTGCTTTATTGAAATAATCATGGCAAACATGGTAACACTGTGTGAGTGTGAGTGCTTGTGTGTAAGGCCAAATGGTAAAATAAACCACTTTTACCACTTCCAGATAAATCCATGTCTGGAGATACTGTTGGCCTTTTAAACCTGTGCCTCTCCTTTGTTTAATCGTCACTCATTCCTAGAGAAATAATCCATTAATCCATTAATAATCCATAGAATCCATTAAACAATAACAACAACCCTTTATCGACACAACACTGTGCTTCAATGATATTTGATTAACTTTTTTTATTTTACGCCTAGGCGTTACTGGCAGCGCAGATTTAGTTTTTTTAGATTTTGAAAGAATCCTTAAACAGATAGATTGCCTATCTGCTGAGTCTAAACCAGCACGAGTCCCTGAAGTTTATTATTAGTTTTTAAAGGTGTTCTTACTATACATTTACTGTATCCACAGTTATGCAGCCACTACAGACCTTAATAAAATAGATCATCTAAGGACATTGTTGTAAATATAACCATGGACAAATAGTTGGAAATCATAATCAAATCAATTTAAAAATTCACCACATTGGATAATTAGTTTTGCTCTGATTTGATTTATTTAATTTAACTTGAGTTGTCTTTAATTTGTGCTAATCCAGATTCAGAGTCAAAGAATCTTTTTTTTTTTTTTCCATAGTACATCATCATTATGTGCCTCCACAGGCCATTACTTTCCTCACATTTATATTTTCTATTTGCTGCTATACTGTATATATGTGGTGTCAGTCATTGCTACATTCTAATTGCTGACAGTACTGTTTTAAAATTTGGTAAAGACATCCATCTATTTTTTAAAAAATCCTATTTTGCAATTATTCTAAGGCATTCTGTATAATAATAATAATAATAATAATAATAATAATACAGTAAGTCCCAGACTTACGAATATTCGAGTTACAAAATGACCACGGATCTACAAACATTACCAATATTTACAATTATATACAATATTTCTTGTGGGAAAGTGAATGTTTAAAATGTTCAAAGTCTGGTATATCGTATGTGTATGCGAGTCGGGGTGCGGGAGAAATGAGTCAGCCTCACCAGTTTAAATGAATCAGTCCAGGAACACGATGATAGAAAACGGCTGTCCTCTAAAGCTGTCCTGATGGTGAATAATCCAAATTTTGGAAAATCCTCAAATAGACAGTTCACAGTCCAAAACAGCACAGAGACAAAATGGCGTCCGTTCAAGCATGCAGTAAACACCATGTAGCGTTGTCCTCTCCTGATGTCTTCCTGGGTCACTTTAAATTAAGTCAGCTGACCGTGCTGCTTCACCGGCATTCTCCTCGCGATTTGTGTCAAAAGTGTTTTGTCAGACTTATGAACGAATCTGATGGAACAGAACTTGTTCATAAGTCAGGGACTTACTGTAATAATAACATATATACAAAGTGTCCTATACTGTTTTTGATTAGGCCTCTGACAAATCAAACCAAAGTGACTTACTGCTGTTTCACTCTCAGCAGGGCTATGCAGTCTCTAAAGTAGAGGTTTCTAATACAAGAAATAACTGTAGCTAACAAATTAACATAGTCAAATTTTAGCAAAGCAGCATTTATCATTATTGGGACACATAATCATGTTATAGTAGACTATTGCGTGTGTCAGCTTATGTTTGTATGCACTGTTTATGAATGTGTGTCAATTCGTCTGAAAAATATTGTATACACTATACCATGCAGTGACTGTGTGAATAAGTATTGGTGGACACAAGTGCAGAAATATGCAACATTTTCATCTTTCGTCAAACTACTGTACAGCAAGGAAAAAAAGAATCTCAACCATCTGACATCTCAGACAACCTTGCATGTGTGTGTGAAACATTCTGTCTTTGTGCTCTGTTTTAAGTTCTTATGTCCCGTTGCAGAGGGACAATCAGAAAATGATTATTTGGAGTAAATAAAAGAATGTTACGTTGCTCTGTGTCGTATGAAAGTCGTGTGTATAATTTGTGAACATGAAAATAGTGAAAAAGTGTACTTTTGTGAAGGTAATAAAGCTATATGATGAAATGATTTTGTGTCTTCAAGAGAAAAGTGATACATAATACATAAAACTCACTACAGTTAAATGCAATTTTTGGATTTTACCTAATTTTTTGCCTAAAAAAGAACATTATGTTCAATTATTTAACGTTTATAAAATCAATTTAACATTTGTTATGGGTTTATTCTGCAACAGGACGACAATCTAAATTGCAATGCAAAAGCAACTGAAACATAGTTTCAAAGGACAAAAAAAGAGGAATCCAACTTGTGCAATAATTGACTGCTCATACACAGTTTCACCTCACTGACCACTGTAGTAAACAACAAACCTTTATGAAACATGAAAATTTGTTTATTACATAAAGTTGATTATATAAAGGGTTTGCAAATTCTTACATTCAACAGCATACTATTTATTCCTTTGTTTTAATCAGAGTCAACATCTGTTGTGACCTGAATAGTCTTTCTATGAGTCAAAAATGATCCGCACTCCGGTTATAACAAAATAATAACCGGAGTGCGTTGTCTCAGTTATGTCTTATCAGTGCTTTCCGTTCAAGGCCTCTGTCTTCTCTGCCACTGCTGTGCGTGCAGGTGTAAACATGTTCCTTCAGTTCATTTGTAACTGTTGTGCAATGTCTGTTGACAGTGATTCTTTTTTTTTTTTTTTTTTTTGTGGTCTGAGGGTGAACCTGGTGCTGAAACAGCTCACGGAAGAGCATAAACAGAAGTGTTTGGATATCTGCAAACAAAATGTAGATATCTGGAAAAGTTTAACCTGGAACATTGATAATAGTTTTCCAAATAGTTTGGAAATGGTTTTATCACACATTCCAGTTTCATATGCAGCAACAACAGCTTCTCTAAAACCGCTTAGCTTCGATTATGTCTTTCCCTCTCGGCATTGTGTTATCAAACCTCTGAATGCTCCAGACAAGCAAATTGCCAAAACTTCTACTTTTATAAAGGTCTGCACACCTGCTGATAATCATATAATCAAGGGCTGATGATTAGCAGCACCTGACTAATCACATATTCTTTCCTTTTTGGTTTAATTTTTAATTTTCTAATGGTAGAATGTTAAAATTTGATGTTGTTTATCTGAGGTTATCTTTGCCTCATACTGAGGCCCACTATGACCAGATGATTTGTATTATGCTTTTACACAAAACGCATAGAATTAAAAGCAGGGGCACTAATTTTTGAACATGATTGTAACTACAGTACAGTATATTTTTCTACATTTCTGAACTCAAGCTACAAGGCTCAAGATACAAGGCTCAAGCTACACTTGCTAAAAAGTAAGCACAAGTTAGTTACAAGTTGATTGAGTGGTGTCTATAAAATGATTTTACTTTCACTATTAAACATAGCTATGGTTTTTACTGTTGATTATTTTTACCATGCAACTTTATTAAGGCGGCACGGTGGTGTAGTGGTTAGCACTGTCGCCTTGCACCGCCAGGGTCCGGTTTACTCCCACAGTCCAAAGACATGTAGGTTAGGCTAATTGGCGTTCCCAAATTGCCCGTAGTGTGTGAATGAGTGAGTGTATGTGTGTGTCTGTGCCCTGCGATGGATTGGCACCCTGTCCAGGGTGTACCCTGTCATGTGCCCCAAGTCTCCTGATAGGCTCCAGGCTCCCCGTGACCCGGAATACAGGATTAAGCGGTATAGATGATGAGTAAGTGAGTGAACTTTATTAAGTCTTTAAGTGAGCCCCATTTATGTTTTTTATTTTTTTATTACAGTACATTTTTTACACTAAATTGATGGTTCAGCACACTCCTTTCATTGTTTGATCATTTGTTGAAGAGTTCTTGCCTATTTCCAGTCTTTGCTGTCTTTGCTTGATGTAGCCCGAAAATTAGAATTCTGAAATTATTAATTTTTTCTTTTTTTCTTTTGGTCAGGCAGAGTATATTCCAGAACCTTTGCAACTACAGCGTAGTACTTAATTTAATGGACTAATATAGCCATATTACAGAAACTTGCAGGCCAAATTTTCTTTTCAATAATGCTGAACCATTGTTACATTAGGCAACATTGTGGCTCAGTGTTTTCATTACTTCATTCAACGTTATCTCCACTATTTAGCACAGTCCCAAGCTTCCTTTTTTGTATTTCCTCTTTCTCCTTGAAAGAAATTCTGTTTGGCCTGTCATCAGTGTTTATTTGGCCAGTGTAACAGGCGTTCCTCACCAAATGTAACAGTAGACTTTGTCATCATCTTTTATTTAAAAGTGTGTCACAGGCATCCCCCCCTTAATTTAACAGTAGGCAGCATCATCATCACCTTTTATGTCATACTGTCAGTGTGTCCCAGGCGTTCCTTGCCAACTGCAACTGTAGCAGTGTTGACGGAGAAAAACGGATACATCCGGCCGAGCTCATAGCTACTAAAATCCTGGATCAGACTACAGTGACGGCACATACCACCCTCACCGCACACTTCATTCGCAGGTAATGGTAGCACACAGGCATCGAGATCTGCATCTGTCACGAGTTTAGCAGTTTTTCTTTATTGGATTCCTTTTGGTTGGCTCTGGCCACTGCAGACTAGGAACATCCCACAAGAGCTGCAGTTTTGGAATTACTCTGACCCAGTTGCTAGCCATCACAATTTAGCCCTTGTCAAAGTCACTCAACTCCTTATGCTTGCCCATTTTTTCTGCTTTCCACTCATCACCTTCAGGAAAAAAAGATTCACTTGGTGACTAGCAGTGGTCAGGACAAAAGTGTTCCAAGGAAGGATAACTGGTGAACTGGCAACATGATCATGGCTTTCCAAGGTTTGGACACACCTTCTCATTCAAAGAGGTTGAATTTGTATTATGGCAAGAAAAAAGCAGCTAAGTGGAGAAAAAAACGAGTGGCCATCATTACTTTAAGAAATGAAGGTCAGTCAGTCTGAAAAATTGGGAAAACTTTGAAAGTGTCCCCAAGTGCAGTCACAAAAACCATCAAGCGCTACAAAGAAACTGGCTCACATGTGGACCGCCCAAGGAAAGGAAAACCAAGAGTCGCCTCTGCTGCGGAGGATAAGTTCATCCCAGTCCCCAGCCTCAGAAATTGCAGGTTAACAGCAGCTCAGATCAGAGAGCAGGTCAATGCCACACAGAGTTCTAGCAGCAGACACGTCTCTAGAACAACTGTTAAGAGGAGACTGTGTGAATCAGGCCTTCATGGTAGAATATCTGCTAGGAAACCACTGCTAAGGACAGGCAACAAGCAGAAGAGACGCGTTTGGGCTAAAGAACACAAGAAAGAACACAATAAAGAAAACTCTTTGAATGAGAAGGTGTGTCCAAACTTTTGGTCTGTACTGTATATATACACACACACTACTGTTCAAAAGTTTGGGATCACTGTCTAACTCTATGGTTGTTCCTGACAATTATTTCTTGCTACATTGTAAAGCAATGCTGAAGGCATCCAAAATATGCAATAATCTCCTTTGAACAGTTAATGTTGAGATGTATCTGCTACTGTACTCATGATCTGTAAAGCCTTCATAAGGGCTCTAATCTGAGGTGCAAATAAGGCTAATTGGCATTTCCAAAAAAAATTGCTTGTAGTGTGTGAATGTGAGTGTTGACTTAAGGTCCTACTCCGATCATACAAATGGGAATAAATACAATGGTCACTATTGGCCTCCATGATTCCTAGTTGGACTACAGATGTTTATGAATGGATGGATGGATGAATGGATTATCATATATAAATGTATAGCAATACATTTACTATTAAAATAATTGTGCAGGTTTTTATTTTCCTAAAATGTGTATACATTTTTATATGCATACTATAAATTTACTATAGAAGAAAATATATTTCTCTCTCTCTCTATATATATATAGTTTATATATACTGTATATAATCTACTTATAAGCTGATTGCTGAATATATATGCACTCTCTCTCTCTCTCTCTCTCTCTCTCTCTCTCTCTCTCTCACACACACACACACACACACACACACACACACAGTGCCTTGCAAAAGTATTCATACAGTATGCCTTAAACTTTCCCCGATTTTGTCAAGTTACAACCATAAATGTATTTTATTGGAATTTTGTGTAATAGACCAAAACAAAGTGGCACATAAATCATGTGATAAATGTTTTTTTTTTTTTTTTAATATGGAGGTCATTACTGTTTATATATATATATTTACAGTAATGGGGTACTTAGTATTTACCACATATTTTCTTTTTTCACTTAATGGTATGGTGTAAAAAGTTGGATCTGAGGTTGTATTTGCCTAATACTGAGACCCACTACAACCAAATGATTTTATTATGTTTTTACACAAAAAGCATAGATTTATAAGCAGGGGCGCTACTTTTTGAATATAATTGTATCTACAGTATGTTTTCCTACCTTTCTGAACTCAAGCTACAAGGCTAACTTGCTAAAAAGTAAGCAAAACTTGGTTACAAATTGATTGATGGTGTCTATTTCTATGGTGACACATTTTAGATGTACTGTATTGGACTGAAGAAGCTACTTGGATGAGTAGTGACACGTTGCTACTAAACTAAGTAGTCCAGTTGACATGACTCAGCTTCCAGATAACCTCACCTGGATGACTGAGAATCTTCACAGACATTTTAGATGTACTGTAAGATTGTTCTGGAACATATACAGCATATCCCCACTGTTCACGCTGTATGTCACGTGCTGTGCCTTTGCTCGTGCCCCCCTCCTTTTCCCACCAGATGGCGCGATTTTTACGTAGCGCTCGCGACCCTCGGCGCTCTTTATGAGCTAACTGACAGTAAAGGAAACTGTCAGTGACAGCCACTGAGCGCGATGGGAGAACTGTTTCACACCGGACTGCAGACATGACAGAAGATTTCTTTGTTTAACAAAAAAGGTCGCGTCTGGCTAAAAAACTCCAGGACATACTTTGTTTTAAAGTTTTTTTTAGAGGAAAGTCTGAGATTTGCAGCAATAAGAAGTGTGAAAGGAAGCGCGGTTGATGTTGGGAGAGTAAACAGGCGGTGACAGGATGTACTATGAAGACGGCGCCACTTCACACAGACCCCGCTATGGATGTAAGTCAAATGATTTACTGGGGAATTAAAAAATTTTTTTATTTTTTTTTTGTTACACTAGTCAGACTAAAACTCATACTTTAGCACTACAAACATTTCTAGTTGAACTAACAAACTAGGCTACAGGTATCTAACCTGTCAGGCCATGCCAAGTATTCCTGTCCTGATATAGCATCAAACTTTTAGCATCCTGAGTGTGTTTTCATTTCATTTTACTTATCTATTATTTAATCAAGTGTTACAGTAGATATAAGGGAAGAGATCCCAAGGCTTAAATCAAACCCAGAGGCATTTACTCAGTCACTGTACTGATCATTTGCATGAAGATTAACTGTAGTTAAGGGTAGGGCTAGCAAACACTTTTTCTTGTTAAACATTAGCTTTGGCAGTTAAAGCACATTAAATAATTAAAAGCTCTAAACGACTTCAAAGTAAGCATCCTTGACAGTTTTGACTGTTTGTCCATAAACAGTGAGAATACTGAAAAAGGACAGATAATCTATATAAATAAAAGGAAGGTTTTGTCTGTACCTTGGTCAGAACATGCTCTTTCAGTCATATCTTTACGTTTCATATAATAGAGGTCTCAAAACCATTTCTTTCTTTCTGACTGTATATCTGTCTGTCCAGCGTATTATGTCAGAGCATCATGCAAAACTGGCTGGACAGAATTCAATAAAACTTTTGCACAACTTGGATATCTGTCTGACGTTTAACCTGCACCATAAGTTGAGTAAAAGCGCCGTTATGAACAATTATGTGCCAGATTTAATGATCTGCTTTAAATTAAGCTGCTAATAAGCTACTTCCTGAATGTAAACACACCCCTGCACCAATACATATTAATTAGAAAAGCTTAACTGAATATTTTTCCTGGAATTAGTTAATATTTTCACTGTGGAAATATCAGCGCTGAAGTGGTATAAGTGAATTTTAATGCGCTGGAGTCGTTTTAAGACAAAACTTGATCTTTATCTGATTTACCTTTCCGATTTCTCATCTGTCATTCACTCTCCGATTACTGAACAGGGAGTGTATTTGGCTGGCCACGGAAAAAGTACTTAACTTAGTGTAAAAAAGTTGTAAACTTTTCTATATCCTCTCTTTCCCATTGATTGTTATAAGATGAAATAACAGTAGATTAAAACCTGTCCATGAAATTAGGTTAATTTTGTACAATCTCCTAATATATAGCCAAAAATACAATGAAAACCAATACCATATAATGTTGTCAAATCAAACAAGATTTTGTGAAGTTGCAGTTTATAAAAATGAAAGGGTTCATCATTGCTGCAGACAGACACGTACGTGGGTTTCAACCTGAAATAATAATATCACAGATTAAATTAAAGCTGACAAGCTTATTTTTTTAGCTTTAACCTTTTAAATATTTCTACAAACTCCTTTCCTGTCAACGACACTAATACTTTGCATTACATGCATATTGTATATCTGGATTAACAAATGATATGTGTCATGTGTAAAATGTTTGTGATTGATGACTGATTTGGATAAAATCCTGTTTCTCAATCCTTTTTGGCAGGTTGCTTTGCAGGTTTAATATTAAACCGGAGCTGCTCTATTAGGTCAAATACTACTAGATTCGATTTTATTCACCAATCTTATCCTACTTCTTTCTGACATGTTTGCTTTATAGAAAAAACCTACCTCCACTGTCCAGTGGTCCATTGTGGACGTCGTAACCCCATAACGTCCCGGCTTATTATTTAGTTATACTTAAAGCAGGTTATTCAGTAACCACTACGAATAATGCAGGACAGTGAAAAGAATGTCAAAGGTATGCGGTTGTGTGAGAGAGGAATGGAAGTCTGAATGTAAAGAGGGAGTTCAGAGCTGTAAAATAAAGGGTAAAAAAAATTCCTGGTTTGTGTGTTTAGTTTCAGGGGTGAGCAAAATAATAGACCTAACGCAAAAGTTTGCACACATGACTGTTACAGCAGGGAGGCATGGTCGTTTAGTAATTAGCACTGTGGCCTTTGCATCTTCACGCTTGAGGATTCGATTCCCGCCTCAGGTCTATGTATAGCATAAATTTAGAGTTGGTCCATACTGACAGCCAAAACAGCCACCATTTTTCTGCTCATTCAGTCACAAAAGCATTAATGAAGTCTGGCACTGATGTCAAGTACAGAGGCCTCCATTCCAATTCATCCCAAAGGTATTCACCGGTGGTCAGGGCTCTGGAATTTTAAAGTACTTACACACCAACCTTACCTGGCCACGTCTTTATTTGTGCACAAGTGCATTGTTATGCTTGAATAGATTGGCGAGGAAATGATAATAGCATTCTGTATAATCACATGCCTCTTTCTTTGTGGAAATAGTTTGGGGAGTGCTCACATATGGGGGTCATGGTCAGGCATCCACCTACTTTTGGCAAAGCGTCCAATGTTGTAGGAGCAGCTTATTTGCCGAGTTTGTTTAGAAACCCAATGAAAACTAAAAGAGAAAAAATATACGTATAGAATCACAATACAACTCGACCTGTCACCTACAGTAGGTATTGTGATAATATTGTATCAGGTGATTTTTGTCCCAACTATCAGGTAACTTTTCAATTGTAAGTAGCAGACACTTTGATGCAGGATTAGAAAAGGGTAATATTATATACTCATTGTTTTACTATAAGTAATTAGGTTTCTGGCCTACCAGAGCATGTGATGTTTGCACTGCATAGTGTCCCGCCTGATGCCTTTATGATTTGAGTTTGGCTAGTCACATTTGAACAATAAAAGCCTACTTGACTTGACTTGACTTGATTTGGACTGCAAACCTCTAGTATATGACAAGACTAGAATTTCCTCAGTGCTCATCTAATGGGCTTTAATTGAAAAACATATGCTCTTTATTTATATTCAAAAGGCCAGGCCCTTAATGAGTCAAATATAACAAATATTCTAGTTTTGTGCTAGTGTTGTGTATTTGTTGAATGTGCTACTACTCAGTGTGTGACAAATCATTGATTGAGTCACACCCTGATAGAGGCATCCCTAGTGAGGGTGGTTTTGTTTTTTTGGGTTGGGGGGGTGGGTGGTATTTGGGTGTGTGCGTGTGATTTTTAGGTCACAGCATTTTTTCTAGTATGAAGCAAAACGTTTCACCACATTCTGGTTGCCGCCAATAAAATAGGAAACCCCAGTCTTTGTGACAGTCTCTGGTTCTAGAAAGCAGAGAAAAATAAAATTGGCCATGTGTTTTTGCAGACATGCATTTAGCAAGAACTTTGGAGTAAGGGGATGTACAGTATTGCCTCTATATCTAGAATCAATTATATTCTAGAAAGTCAGTCTATACATGTCTGTTAATGTTTCTGAAGTGGAGGAGGTAAATAACTAGTTGACCGCAGAGACCAGTATTGAGAGATAGTGATTGATGCACATCTCGACCTAATCAGTAATTATGAAAGAAAAGTGACATACTATAAACAAATGAGAATTATGTCTTGCTTTGCTGAAATTTCAGCACCATTATAAAAAAGGCATAACATGCTTATTGAAATTATCAGTAGAACAAGTTACTAGATATGATATTTAATACTTCTATTCTTTTTCATTTAACCCTTGGTAAACACTTAAGAGCTAAGGTGAGGATGGGCGAAGCCAGTACACTTAGTGTTTTGATGTCACAATAGATGTCATAATAGTATTAAGTTATCCTTTATTTATGGCCTGTGGCATTGTTGTAATAATGTATTATTAGATACTGTTTATGCTGTAGAGAAACATTTTTTTTTATCTGCGATTTTTTGAGTTTTGTCACATGCTAAATTGTAAAGCTATATAATGTTAACCAAATAAGGATAACTCTCAGAATTAAGCATAGTTACATTAAGCCTAAAATGAGCTTGAGTTTTAATGCACCAAGGTCAGTAAATTTAAATACCTAACTTTTTTTTCCTAAATTTTACCCAACCTCCCCAGCATGTAACATAGCTATTTTCATTTAGTTAAATGAGATACAGTACAGTACCAAAACTCCAACACAGCATGCAGCCTTTCTAACCCTAACCCTGCTGTTGATCATTACTTCCACACGAGGTATGATGTAATGTTTCTAGCGATTCTTTTTTCTTAGCATTGTGGTGGCCATGGATGGATGGACCGTTATGGTTGAAAGAATGGAGCTGCGCGATGAGTCCCAGTGGAGATCTGTTGGAAAGACACACAGCATGTGTGTGTGTGTGTGTGTGTGCGCGCTTAAAGTTTGCTGCGCTGTTAACCACGATGAGGCACTTATTTACTAAAAACAAAAGGCAAGCATGTGATTGTGTCATTAGATCTCATTTTTATTAGGTGAGTGGAGAAAACATTTGGTGCTGCGCTGGCTGCATTCTGTGTGCTCATCTTCTGGCACAAAGTAATAGGAATGAATCAGTCGGCCCATGATGCCTGTCACATGCTAATACATGATACACAATAAAAGTGATGATAGACTAGTGTTATGTTCGTGACAGTGATGCACCAATCATCTTAATTACTTAATGCATGTGAACAAAAACAAACTACCCGGAGGAAACCCACAAAGCAAGGAGGAAACATGCAAACACTACACACAGACACACAAACACACACCGAGACCAGAATCAAGATTCAATCATCCACAGTAGCTGAGTTGCTGTCCCCCTCACCCCTTTTTCAGTACAAGGCCTCCCTCAAACTGATTCTATCCTAAAATGCCCACACCAAAAAACAATTCTTTAATACTCAAATATTAGTAGCAGCATAGTGATGTGTCGTTGTTGTACATGTGAATATCTCATGCATTGAAGTAACCATATTAAATCAGTTAGTGGGTTAGCTCCAAGCACATGATGTTATGATTATCCCGGAGAAAACGCAGCTATCGTGCAGTTGTGGCTTCGGATCAGAGTTTGAGGACCACATTAAATCATATGTATATGTTTTTAATTAATAGCCACAACAGTCTGTTTTCAATCGTGTTATGATGACATCACTGCCTTGCTGATATCATGAACATATAAAAGTACCATGTTTATCCAAATAGTCAGTGGCAGGTTATTAAAATAGGAGCATGGCATCTAAAGAAAAAGAGGATGTCCGTTTACAGCTTGTATACATATATTATAGCAGCTGTAGACTAGTGTTAATTTTGTCAGCTATTTTCAATTTTCCCAGGATAAATGTCCCTGATGGTTTTTATCATACTTAGTCATTCTTATCCTATTTTTGTTTAGTCCAGTTTTAGTCAACTAAAAGTCTGGCCATTTTAGTTTAGTTTTAGTCAGAGAAACCCTTAAGTATTTTAGTCTAGTTTTAGTCACTGAAAACATAACATTTTAGCAATAAGATTATTATTAATTGACCCTACAGTCAATCTATTTTAGCCATTTTTTTAAGTTTTTTTTTTTTTTTTTTACAAAATCATTATTTTAACATTTAAAATGTATCTTTTCATCTGATGTTTTTAGCTAATTATATGTATTTTTAATCATCAAAACAACTGCTGCATGTCCATATTTTTCTACAAAACAATAGGAGCAGTATGGACAATAAAGTGTTTTGAAACTGTTTTTTTTTTATATGAATTTACACACTTGGATTGTTGTATTGGGATAGCTCCTACTGTATGGGTCACAATCATTTGCTAAACTATTAGCTTAATGTGTTAGGCAACAGTTTAACTATAAAATAAAATACTTCACAACACAATTATGTTAATATGTGGTAACATAATTACCACAAAGAGGCTGGGTGATTTTTATGGAATGCCTTGATGCGTCTCTTCAGGTTTGTGGTGTTTTTCCCAGCAATTGTGTGTCCACACGTTTTCCTTTCCGATATTACTACACATCTGCTTTTTTTCTCCACTTTTCTCCACTCACTCACTCACTCATCGTCTATACCGCTTTATCCTGTATTTTGTGGGGGGACTGGAGTCGATCCCAGGAGACTTAGGGCACAAGGCGGGGTACACCCTGGACAGGGTGCCAATCCATTGCAGGGTACGCACACACGCACACGCACACACACACACACACAGACACACACAGACACACACTCACACACATTCACACACTAAGGGCAATTTGGGAACACCAATTATAAGAGTTAAAGATGACTGAGCTTGTAACATCCCGTCACTACACACGCAAACTACTCCTGATATGACCCGGGAAACATTGCTGCTCATGCCATAATGAATGAACACTGTATCGCAGATCGCAGCGGTGACGAAAATTATATGTTGATGGAAATACAGACAGGTTTTTTTTTTTTTTTTTCTGTTGACGTCTCACTGTCAATTAATATCTGTGATGTCTTGTCATCGTCTCATTTCAGTCCCAGGAAAAAAAGTTGAATATTTTTCATCTTCGTCTATTATTTGTGTTGACAAAATTAACACTAGCGTAGACGGTCACTAGCCTTTCCATACAAAACTGGAATGGCCTTTCTTCTAAAGTGCTGATGTGCTATAATTTTATAAAAAAAAATAATAAAATAAAATAATTTATGTCTTACAGTACACTGTCGTCTCAGCAATTAGTAACAGGCTTTAAATCAGAAGTCTGAAGTGTCTGTCACACAAGTCTCAGTATAAGTAAGTCATAGAATCAATAATGTATTAGAAGGTGCGCTTTAATATAAACCAGGGCCGGCCCTGGGTCTGTTGGCGCCCTAGGCGATTTGTTTTATATGTAACTTGTGCCAAAGCTGGACCTCATATACACTTACACCAGGTGAACTACAGTACTGTCAGTGTTAGTTTTAAACAAAATTAATCATCACCTTCTAACCAAGCTGGGGTTTAAGTGGTTTTGATATGTGATGAGGCGATATATTAAAGAATATTACAAAACCTCCTTCAGTTACATTTTTACTGTTAGACGTGTAGACAAAGACAACACCGAGTCCAACTGTAGCTCCACTTTGTAATTTGTTATTACAGACAGAAGACAAAAGCATTAACTCTTTTGCAGCTTTTGCAGGTGTAGATTTGAAGTACATATGCTCTCTATAATCATAGGGTTTAAGAATCAGAGGCGGCGTCTACACTTCACTTGTGGCACTGATACGGTTGATCTTGATAAGTCCATGTGTAAGTGTCAGGTAGGAACTCCACCCAGGTTCCATGAGCTTGCACACATTTTTAAAGCTGAGATGGCAAGCTAATGTGCTCTAGCTTTCATACTGTATATTGGCCTGGCTACAGTAGTTTAGATAAATGTTTAAATGCACTCACCTAGAAGGAAAAGCAGTGAGCAAGACAAAACAGAGGAAAGGGATGCATATCGTGTCAGAAATGTTTTTGTAACTTAGTCATCACCTCATTAAGGCCATGAACCCTGATGTTTCTCAGAAGAACCTTACTAGGGATATTTACTTACTATTAAGGAGTTTTAGAAATAGTTAAAAGGTTAAAAGCTTTAATGTAATCAGTGATATTATTATTATTTCAGGTTGAAGCAAGCGTACACGTAGAATGAACTAAAATTTCTTACGCCTTCTTTACGCTAGGTGGTACTCCTTTCTTCATCAGCCAAGTATACACCATGTTTAAAGTAGATTGTTACATCCAACACATGACTGATCATAACATCACGTTTACTCAACATTTTGAGCTGCTAACACTCTCAGTTCGGGTATTTTACAGACACTCGCATTCGACTGCTGTGGATATGTTTTATCTCATAGTGGTTTTAACCTTCAAGCAGGAAGAATAAGCATACAATGATCTGTCCATACTGTAAATCTGTGAAGATTCACTTTTCAAAAGTTACATATGCATTTTTTTTTTTATGTTTCCCTGAGTTCTCCTTAATTTAGTCGCGACCAATTCCTCCCCGTCACTAGGGGACTCAAACATTAAGCTAATACTTCCACTCAGTCAGGAGGGCCAAAGACTATTCCGTGTTTCCTCTGAACAGCCAGGACGGGACATTACGGTCATTTCTATGTCTTCCATATATGCCGGGTGTTTACGGTAAATTATTGCGTTGATTGGCTCTGTTGAGTGATGTGTATAGCCATTTAGCATAAGCGCTGGTTGCTTTGAGGTAATATGGAACAAAACTGATCATAACTTCCCCTTAAACTCAACATTTTGATTTAATTTCTGATGCAGATTTAACTTCAGGCAAATATCAAAGGACTGGCAAAATTTCATTAAATTCTTTTGAGTTTTGTGTGATGCTGTGACAAAAATCATCTGGACAGACATACCGACATACAGACTGACATTTTTCTGAGGCTGGTTTTGGTCCTCCAATGTATGATATCATTGAAAGAACAATTTCTAACCAAAGTTCAGACAAAACGTTTAAAAAAAAATTGGCTCAGATCAAGAATTGTTTTGGTTACGGAAATGTTTTAAAGGTTGTACCTTCAGACAGGCATTGATGTTTTTTCTAAAGGGAAAATGAACGCAATAAACAAATTATTGGTTTCAGTGCTGGCAGAGGATTTGTATGGCATCACCAGTTTTCCTACAGTCTACCTGAACCTCAAATAATGAACTGGACGAAACTCCATTTTAACATCAACTGTTATATTGAACTGCCTGCCGCCTAACAAACAGTATGACTGCAGATCAGTCCCTGCTATCTGTTATCACCCAAATAAGGATGGGTTCCCTTGTTGAGTCTGGTTTCTCTCAAGTTTTTTTCCTATTGCTGTCTCGGGGAGTTTTTCCTGGCCACCAACGTCCTCGTCTTGCTCATCGGGGACAATCTGATCATTTAGATTCATACACACTCACATTTCATACAAACTTCCAAAATTTATTTTAATTGTGTAAAGCTGCTTTGCACAATGACAATTGTTCAAAGCACTATACAAATAAAATTGAATTGAATTGAATTGAATCAGTTTGTATATGTGCGAATTGAGGGTGTGTCTCCAAGGTTAATTTTTTGCATAAATTAGCGCTTTTGACTTTCTCACTGTTAATTAATTCTTCTTCATTTGTCTACAGCCATCGTGGATGACGAGAGGCTCACGGCAGAGCAAATGGATGAAAGAAGACGGCAGAACATCGCCTACGAATATCTCTGTCACCTGGAGGAGGCCAAGCGGTGGGTTTACTCCTTAGGCTTTAGATTTGTCAAGGTCTCGTTATCAGTTGATGCTGGTCTGTTTATTAGATTGCTTGGCTTGCACTTGTGAAGTTTATGGACATATCATGACACTTCAGCTCTGTATGCTTAACTGACAGGCATTTCCAAGTAACATTACCTTATTGTACCATGTTTTACTGCACAAGTTTTATCTCTACACTGAAGTGTTATGACTAGGTTTGGTGGTGCTTTCAAAATGTTCAATACAGATAAGCTATATTCAAATGATACTTTTGCATGTATTTATGTAATTGCGAGGACAAATAAACCACATAGTGTTAATCAGAAAGCCTATACAGTCGATATGTCATGTAATTAGCAGTGTATAGCAACACCTGTGCATCTGAACGATAGTGCAGTTATCAAATCATGTGGCAGCAGCACAGTATAGAAACACGATATAGGTCAAGAGATTCACATCAAACATCAGAATGGGGAAAAAGCATCATGTCTGTTACTACTGTATAACTGTGGTATGGTTGTTGGTGCCAGATGGGCTGGTTTGAGTATTTCCGAAACTGCTGATCTCCTGGGATTTTCACACACACACACACACACACACACACACACACACATACACACACGCGCGCACACACATACACACACACGCACACACACACACACACACACACACACACACACACACACACACACACACACACACACACACACTCGCACGCACACACACACTCGCGCACACACACACACACACACTCACACACACACACACACACACACACACACACACACACACACACACACACACACACACACACACACCAGTCTCTAGAACGTTTGCAAAATCAACATTAAGTGTGTGACAGTGTTCAGCATTCTATGGATGGAACCACCCTGTTGATAAGCGAGAGACAAGATGAAAGTTTTTTTTTTAATGGTTTGAGCTGCCAGGAATCATATACAGTAAAAACACTGTTTAATTCGTATAATCACTTACTGTACAGCACATGCATATGCTGACGTAGCCCGTGCACCACCAGAGAGCCGGGTGTGTCGTGTGTTCTGAGATGTTTTGTGCTCACCACAGGTTGAGGTCAGAATTATAATTTGAGTTACTATATACTTCCTGTTTACTTAGAACTGTTTGTTACTGAAATTCTCCCCTGATCTTTCTTACCAACAAGGTGTTTCAGCTTGCAGACTCTTCAGTAATTTTTCTCTATTTTGATAGTGTAATGTGTATTTTGTGTACACATTTTGATCTCCCGGTGTGTGAGAAAATGGCAGGTGATTATGAGTTTCTGAAACCATTATTTTAAATATAGTAAGGCATGCTACCGCTTAATAAAGAGAAGATCAGTGCATTGTAAGGGACAAAAGGACAAAAAAAATTTAAGAATTGGCGGTTTTGCAGTTCGACTTGAGCCATTCTGGCCTGTTAGCTGAGTCAAAACTGCAACTAATGGTGAATACTAAGATGAATAAGACTTCACATGATGCTTTCCTACACAGATTGCGATGACTCTTGGCCAATGTGTCTGTCCAAAGCCTCTGTTCCAGGAAACCTGTCAAATTGCATTAGGATTATAGTGCTGGTCACTAATTGGCCTGTAAAGCTCCTGACAGGCATTATGTGTGAACAGTCCACTTGGACACTTTGAGTCACAGAAACCTGGCCATTGTCACAAAATGCTTGACGTCTGCACAGCCACATGTCGTCATCCATCATGCAAATATTGCATTCAAAGTGCAGTAATTTTGAAAGTATTATAGATTTTTACAGTAATCTACCTGAACAAAACTCTATAAATATTCATTCTCCTTTGTGTTGCGTTCTGCAAGGAATTTCATGGGGGACGGCGTTCCCTAAAAAAAAAGCAAATACTGTACAATACATTTGTTTTGTATCTATAGTTTATCAAATCTTAATGCGTTTTCCTTCATAATCAAACGATAGATCGTATAATACAGTACATCATATACAGTAATATCTAGATGTAACTGCCCGGCCAAAACAAAACAAAAAAATGTTGCACACTCTAATATTTCATTGGTCGGCCATTTGATTATAATCCATGTGATAAGATTGTGCAATGTCACATCATTTATTTCCATCCACAGTCACATTAATCTCTCTCAAAGATCTTGTACTCATGATGGGAGAGTCAAAACAAAGCGCAATGTCTTCTCCAGCACATCCACACAAAATAGTCAGTAGGGCTACAGTCTGGACAGTCTGTGGTGGCCAATCCATGTGTGAAAATGATGTGTCATGCTCCCTGAACCGCATTTTCACAATTTGTGTGCAATGAATCCTGGCTTGGCTTCTTGGAATATGCCCATGCATTCAGGAAAGAAAAAATCATGGATGGAAAAACAGGTCAATCAGGATATTCAGGTTGTCAGCTGACCTCATTTTTTGGGGGTTCATGACATTGATGAACCTAGGGCTGACCAACAGAAGTAACCCCAGATCATAATGCTGTGCCCCCACAGGCTTGTACAGTAGGCACTATGCATGATGGGTGCATCACTTTATTAACCTCTTTTTTTACATCCCTGATGCGCCCATCACTCTGGAAATCTGGATTCACAGACCACATGACTTTTTTTCCAATGCTTTACAGTCCATTCTTTATGCCTCTTAGCAAAAGCCTTTTTTTCCTCAGATTAGTCTTACTGATAAGTGGTTTTCTTAAGGCTTAAGGCTTCTTAAGACAGCTGATGCTCTTGTTTTTTTGTTTTTTGTTTTTTGTTTTTTCATAGTGAAATTTGATTTCACTAAGCATTTAAGTGATATCCAATCACACAGATTCAGGATGTTTTTCTGACCACATTTCTTCCTCTAAGTTGAGGGTTCACCACTAACCTTCCGGGTTTTAATAATGAGTTTTACAGTTTTTAAACCAATTGTAGTATTTTCAACGTCCTCCTTTCTTTTGCTTTCTTTGTTTCATGCAGGACAATAATTTGACCCTTTTGAAACAGGTGGCTGCCATGGCTACAGGATATGTCTTCTGACATGATTGTTTAAGAAATAAGAGGCTTCTCACTGCTTCACTCACTCACTCAATCATCGACTATACCGCTTTATCCTGTATACAGGGTCGCAGGTGCCTGGAGCCTATCACAGGAGACTTAGGGCACAAGGCGGAATACACCCTGGACAGGTGCCAGTCCATCGCAGGGCGCACACACACATACTCACACACTCATTATGGGCAATTTGGGAACGCCAGTTAGCCTAATCTGCATGTCTTTGGACTGTGGGAGGAACCCGGAGTACCCGGAGGAAACCAATCAAGCACATGGAGAACATGCAAAGTTCATGCACACAGAGACGGGAAACGAACCGGGACCCTGGAGGTACAAGGCGACAGTGCTAACCACTACGCCACCGTGCCGCCCCTCACTGATTCAGTTGTAGTTAAATAAGTTGTTGCTGCTTGAAACATAATAATCACTGCAGTAATTATCCAATTATAAAATAATCCAAAATAAAACATTTTTTTAGTTGGTTGGTTGGTTGGGCAATGTACAGGAGGTGAATTTTTACCTCTTATTCTTTTCCACCTTTTTTATTCCACATTCCTGTAACTTTCCTTTGCTTAAATTGAGTGGCACAAATGGCAGTGTGCAGCATGTCAGCTGACAGGCACACACACTTTCCCACACCTTTTTCCCTCCTGCTTCACTGAGGAGACTTTGTACCTGCTGACTTAAAGTAAATAATACATGTTTACCCCTGTGTGCTTTTGCAGATAACAGTCCTTTGGGAATACTTTTTTTCCCCATTAACTGTTAGTGCTGAGAGGTTGAGTGAGAATACCTGCTGTCTAGATCCACTTCTAATCCCCAAGACACTTGTTGTTAAGTCTCATGCTTAGTTTAGTTCTCCAAGTCAAATCTTTTATGTTCTTTCTAAATCAGCAAGATTTTAAATCTCAGTCTCAGTGGGTTTTAAAAGCAATATTAATATCTCCAGATTATATCTCGTTCCTTGTGCATTTCAGTGTACAAAATTAACCTATATGATAAACAATCTTGCTGATTCTTTTATGAAGCTCAGGGTTGATTTTTGAAGGATGCATGTTGACCAAATATGATTAGTCGGGGAGCAAGTAACCATGTATATTTATTCACTGGAGAAAGTCCACCTGGTGCACAACACTGTTGACACAGTGACAGGGAGGTGGACTCCCACTGCTTTCATGTCATCTATTTTTTGTAAGCTCTTTTTAGAACGTATGATATTAAACATGTGATTCTCCTCAGAAATAAGTAATTAAATATAGTGTCATTGTAACATATTAAATACTGAACATCGTGTTTGTATATTCAAGAGTGGAATAAATAAAAACAAAACATAATATAATAGCAGTCAGTTATAAAATGACAGTTATGTATGCACTTCTGTTTTGCAGTTTCAGATCTCAGAAGTACTCTGCAAAAGTAGCAGCTGTTTTAAGGAAGTAAAAATTAGTATAAAAACTGTGGTGTACACATATATGTTTAAAACACATAGACCACATTTTCTACGGCTCTATTAATCGAAACGTGTAATCAAATAAAGAATTTTATAATAATATAGTTAAGGTTATCTATTTTTTCAATTTTGTATTGTATGGCAGCCATGGCAGGTTTGTTTAATTAAAAGTATACTAACACATTGTACACAGTGTATAGTTTAGTAAAATTCACAGGAACAGGATTGTTAGAAAAATAATTTTAATCATTTTAAAAGTTACAGTAATTTAAAAAAATGTAGGCGCTACATCTTCTCATTCATATAAAAGTCAGTGAAATTACTGACATGTTTTATAGTTCTAAAAAAGTAGTATAGCATGAGTTTGGACTCAATTTAGGATTGTATACATGGCCTTTACAAAATATTAACCCCTTAAACTCACAGCCAGTTATTCAGTTATTAGCGGTGACTCAGCAGTCTCTTGGATACTGATCAGAAGGTTGCTAAGCTGCTGCTGGACCCTTAACCCTCTCCACTCCAGGGGTTTTGTATCATGGCTGACCTTGTGTTCTGACCATAGGCGAAAAAAAAAAAAACAATTCACTGTGCTGTGACAAAAATAGAAATAATATATAAAGTACTTTGTCATCCTGTGCTTTTCTGTTCAAACTTTGTTAAGAGATTTTTTAAATTTTCATTTTTGGACTTCATTATTGAGTTAGTACAAAAACATTTCTAATTTTCAAATATCCGTGTTCTACCACAAAATTAAAAATTTGTGTTTCAGAAAAAAAGGAAGCACATTACATTTTCAGACATACAAAAACAAAAACAAAATGAAAGTTGGCTGGTTTTGAATGCAAGAAGGAAGCAGATTCAACAGTCAAATATCTCAAAAGAGTTGTGGGTGGTTCTACAGGACGCTCAGTAAAACTTAGTAGCTGATTTCCTTATAAAACTACGCAAATTGTACCTGAGACTAAAAGGTCCTCGAAGTGTTTTCACACCAAATACTGACTAATTACTGTTTACTGGACTTTATAGTCCCCCACCCTTTTTTGAAGACATTCTTGCTCCACAGCATTTGCTCTACAAGACTTTTGCACAGGTCTGTGAATTATAATGATTATAATAAGTATATTATTGGGCTTGTGCAATATGGAAGTGTTAGATTCAACACGCCATTGTTTATTTTTTTTGTTTAGGTCAAAATATGTATGTCTCAGTAAAAAGTTAGCTTAGCTGATGACATACCTTGATAGATTTGTTCTCACAATGATGAATACAAAACATGCTTCTATTCATTTACCATTTCAAGCTTGTGCAATGTACATGTAGGGGAAAGTGTGGGGCTACCACATAGTGTAAGTTCATATCGGAAAACTCAAAACATCTGTACAAATGATCCCACGCTTGGCTTACATCCATTTCATTAGGAAGAAAAGACTTCTGTGGAAAAGATTGAGTGATAGCTCATACAGTATACTCTGATGTGTAACTTCTATGCAAAATCTGTCAACGGTTGTCAGGTTCGGTAATATACTGTAATATCATTGGAGACTCGACACTGTGGCTGATGTTTAACATTTTGTAGAGACAATTAAACTTTATATAAGCACTAACTAATGTAACTGTATATATGTACTAACCCATAATTAAATTTTTAAATATAATATCAATATCATATTACACTTTTGGTATAAGCCTACACCTGACTTACAGTAGTAACCAAGCATGCACTTTATAAACAAATGTTTGTTATTTGTAACATCAGAGGAAGATATACTTTACTGCCAAAAGTATTTGCTCAACTGCCTTCACTTGCACATTAAATTGAGTAACATCCAGCTCTTAATCTATAGGGTTTAATGTAATGTCGGCTCCGCCCCCTTTGCAGCTATAACAGCTCCAACTTTTCTGGAAAGGCTTTCCACAAGGTTTAGGAGTTTGTTCATTTTTTACCTTTCTTCCAGAAGCGCATTTGTAAGGTCAGTCACTGATGTTGGCCTACTGTACCTTGCAGTCTCCGTAGTCTCTATTTCATCCCAAAGTTGTTCTATCGGGTTGAGGTCAGGACTCTGTGCAGGCCAGTCAAGTTCTTCCACACCAAACTCGCTCATCCATGTGTGTATGGATCTTGTTTTCTGCACTGGTGCGCAGTCATGTTGGAATTGATATGGGGTTGTTTTTCAGAAGTTGGGCTCTGCTCCTTACTTCCAGTGAATGGAACTCCTAATGCTTCAGCATACCGAGACATTTTGGACAATTTCATGCTCTCAACTGTGAGAACAGTTTGGGAATGTCCCCTTCCTGTTCCAACATTCATATGCATGTGAAGGCAAGCGAGCAATACAGTATAGCAGACAATACAGTATAGACTTTCGGAGAAGTTAAGCCATACAATATGGAATATTTGTTTTGTCAGACAATTTGTATTACTTGAAGATTGTTCATTAGAGGGGACTTAACCAAATTACAATATTCTATTTTTTTCTCCTCATAACATCAAGAGAACAATTCTATTTTTGTCTCATTGTGTTTTCATGTTAGTGTAGGAAGTTTTGCAATCAAGTCAGACAAAGCCAAGTTTTGAAGCTGAATACAGTACAAAGTGTTGTTGTAAGGCCCCCGGACTTGAAAAATAAAAATATCTCGCTGACTGAGGGCTTATGCATACTGTTTGTGATTTCATACATTGTCCCTAATGTTATTCCTTGATATCAGAATATCCAGCTTGAAACCGGTGTTAAGAAAAGGTGTTAAGAAAGTAACACCATGCTGTCACTTTGATGCAACATTAAAAAAATAATAATAATGAAATGACTGGAAGAATCTTTCAGATTTGTGACTGAAATCCTCAGTTAACCTCTTCAGATTTTCACTGTAGATAAGAGACAGTAAACCGACACAGCTAGAGTCTCTCTCTCTCTCTCTCTCTCTCTCTCTTCAGTGTCCAACTGATCAGTTTGTGTTGACAGAGAGCAAAGCTTGTGGGAGGAGGCAGCAGAATTGCTGATGTGTGATGGGGCAGCATGTTGATCTCAGCCATTGTTGATCCATCTGTGTTGTTTTTAATTAAAGCAGCCCTGAACATCATATATAGCACGTCTAGTAAGATGTAACTGATAATAAAAACATGAGTGTGAATACACAGACTACGGCATCCAACGTGTGCGCATGATTAGTGTTAAATCATTTGAGATTTAGTCTATTACCTACAGTATAATCGCCTTTTAAAGCAGGCCTTTAAACATTTTCACAAATCATTCCCACAAGTTCTGCGAACAGCATTTCAGCAGTTAATGCTCCTAAATCAGCTCATATGCAGCTAAGCTCTGAGTTATACAGTACAGTATAAAACTTTTTAAGGGATACCGAGCAAATTTCACATTTGAGTAGCTCTTTTCCAGTCAGGTTAATAGAGCATGGAGTTTTCTCTCCATTTCAACAAGTATTAGCCTCTTTAAAGATAATGGCTATCCAGAGAGGTCACGAATAGTCTCCTGAAATACAAGGACACTGTAAGACTTGTAAGACAGCCTGCCAGGACCTGGGACATTGCCATTACCCCTACACAGACATGGCACAAACTGTACCAGTGTAGGTGCCATGACAATGAGGCCTTGTTTTAGTGGGTCAGGGGTCACATGTTCAGTGGGTCATGGACCAGTGATTGCCACATAGAAAGGAAATTGCACCAGCCTGCATCATTTAACCAGCATTTTCAGGAGTCAGCGATCTGTGTGATATACAGAGGTGACCGATGGAAACAAGCTCAATACTCAAGTAAAAATACACTCCTTGTCTAAAAATGTACTCCACTACAAGTAGAAAAACCACTTCAGTTTTTTTTGTCAAATAGAAATACTAAGTAAATGTACTTTAAGTACAAAAGTACAAGTTCTCCACAAAGAAAAGGAAGAATTTTCTAGATATCTATCTGATTAAAATACTGTTCATCGGTAAGGAAAATTATTTTAATAAACACAACTGAAGTTGATGATCTTGATAACATAAGTCTTATTAACATAAACATGAGTCTGGTAGAGAGTAACAGCGACAATTAAATTAACAGAGGATAGCATTGTTATCTTTACCATTACTTCCTTAGCTTAGCTACAGTAGCTAGCTTGCTGCCATTGCTACCCTGCATAAGGCACATAGTCTACTCAGGTAAACATGGGTATACTGCAAGCACATGTAATACAATAAGGTTAATGGATGCGCTAAAACTATTATAAACTTTTTTTTTGTTATAAACACACACACAAAAAAATGTTAGTAGCGTGCAACACAAACCAAAAGCTTAAGCGAGTTTATAACTCTTTTTTACAGCATGTTAGCTATTGACTAGCTTTCTTCTAATCTTACCTTAGCAAAACGAGACGCTTGAAAAAGGATCCACAGCCCAGAGACCAAGTGGGTTTTACCTATGCCCAGGTACCTGTCAATCACTTAGATGTGTTAACCCATCTGTTCTTTCATAATGACCTTCCAGTCATTTCTATAAACTTGGACTGGTGGCATTGTTTTGCTTCTGTCCTCCTCATATGGGGTGTAGCTCAGTTGTGATATGGTGTGAGTGAAGTTTAGATTAGAAAATCAGTGTACTTTTGTGTGATCATCAGCTGAAAAAATAACAAGTCTCTGTTTAAAATGAAGTGAGTAAAAAGTCCAGGGGTATACCAGCGGTTAAGATGGTATACCTGGATAAGCTATCTTCCAAATGAAAAAAATTAAGTGAGCAGAAATAAAAATATAACCTACCATAGGAATAATATTAAAATACAGATACACAGAAAAAATACTTAGTTGTAGTTTGTATCTTGCTACCTCTGGTATACCATACTGGGATTAAAAATTTTTTTTTTGGTAACATGGTCCTTTTTTGGTAATGACATTCTAACATTTTGTGTTGTTTCAGATTACTTCTAAGACAAATTCAGTGTCACAACTATAGTGCATCTATATATTTAAGGAAATGTAAGCGCTACTGTAAATAATATATTATTAGTAATATTAGAAATTATTATTAGTAATGAACAATTATCACTCACTCACTCATCGTCTATACCACTTAATCCTGTATACAGGGTTGCAAGAGGCCTGGAGTCTATCCCAGGAAACGTTGGCCACAAGGCGGGTACACCCTGGACAGGGTGCCAATCCATTGCAGTGCAAACACACATACTGTACACACCCTACGGGCAATTTGGGAACACTAATTAGCCTAATCTGCATGTTTTTAGACTGTGAGAGGAAACCAGAATACCCGGAGAAAACCAACACAGCACGGGGAGAACTCCATGCACAGAGACATGAGGCGAGAATCGAACCCGGACTATGGAAGTGCAAGGCGACAGTGCTAACCACTAAGCAACCGTGCCGTAATAAGGAACATACTATTATTTTTGTTTTTATTTTTTGTCAGATATGAAGGTTGTAGGACGTTCATTAACACGAACCTGATCTATGTTTTTACAGCAGTGCATTCAAACCGGTTTGCTTATGTTTTGGGAAACAGAAACAAACCTGCACAGTCAGGATTACAAAGGGATAACCACACAAATATGACATCAGAAATGCCTTCCCTTTTTAGGCCACACCCACCTCAGGTTTAAATCCGAATGTGGATACGGATGCAAATATATGGAGCAGAGAACAGATCGAGGTGGAGATAGTAGTATTGTATTACACCAGCAGTGCATGGGTGCTTGTTTTGCGCTTACACTAAACATGTTTCCTATGGTTTTCTCTTCATTGCTAAACTAGTATGTCAGGAAAGAAACATAATCACCCTGATTTTAACTGAGAAACGAAAAGCCACTAGATTCTGACCACTACTAGTCAGATGATCACAGTCTACCAATGCAGCTTTTTTTTTTCTTCTTTTTTTTTCTTTACAAAAGTCAATGTTTACTAGATGGTCTAATATTGGGTATGGCTGCACAGCCTGAGCTCAGGGACAGTCCAAGGTTTCATTTGTTTACTGTACAAGGTTGCAGCGGTGGATCTTGCAATACAGTTGGTGTAAGGAAGCGAGACATTATCTCAAAAACAGGCCGCACTACGGAACTGAAATGCTATTGTACATGTGTATTGAGGGGAATATTGAGCAGATGTTTTTTAGATCTCTTTTTAAATAAACTATGATCACTGTTGTAGTCTGGGAGAATTTTATATCAAATTGTTAGTGATGGAGTTAGATATAACCTTTGGCATCATATCAACACCATCTAAAACCTAATATTAGTTCACTATGAATATGTTATACATAGAGCTCACTTGTAATTCTGTACAAGGCGATAGCTCCTGTGGGTTTAAAGTTTAATTTGGACTAAAAGCCTAGGAGACTATTTTTTATGCATCTACCAAAAAAATGTACTTTTCATTTTTATGATTTTAGACTGCTTACAAAACAATTCTTCAGTCATGTGTCGTCTGCATTTCTTAGAAGATGATGAAGGTCTGCATTTTGAGTTTGATTTGGGGTTTGTGATTTAGCCACTTTCTCTGAGGTCATCTAATTTTTTTTCTTAGATGGATAGAGGCCTGTCTGGAGGAGGAACTTCCTTCCACCACAGAGCTCGAGGAAGGCTTGAGGAACGGCGTCTACCTCGGCAAACTGGCAAAATTCTTCGCCCCCAAGTTGGTCTCTGACAAAAAGATCTACGACAGAGACCAGAGCCGTTACAAGGTATGCAGAGTGAATTAATCAGGGACAAAGTGAGAATTCCAAAATTCCACATACAGTAAAACCTTGGATTGTGAATAACTCAAGTTACTTTTGAGTAATTTTTAAACAAATTTTAACCTAATAAACGAAAGGGGGATCTTGAAATACGAGTAGTACATATATACCTGTCAGCCAAGTGTTACATGATCACACCTGAGCCAATGGTTTTTCTCACTCTCAAGATTGTGAGTAATCGTCTCCCATGCTCGGTCTCATTGTCCGTGCGCGTCATTGTCAACATCCGTCCACGCGTGTACTGTTTACTATAATATTGCGGCTATGTGTGTGTGTGAGCATAAAGCCTTTTTTTTAATTTTGTGTCCAAGTGTCATGACTGTTCTTTAGTAACTATACTGCAACAACGGACCTTAGGAAAAAAAATTGAAAGGCTATAGCAGCGCAGTAGATGAATCCGTTTAACAACAATGCAACGTGACATTCCGGCGAAATCCTCAAAAGGAGGAAAAAACTAGTGTCATTAGAGAGCTTCCTTTGTTAACCTCCTTTGCAGTTTTCCGACATAGACTCGCCGTCAGTGAGCAGTGATTCTGTTAGTGTGTGTGTGTGAGAAAGTTACACAATAGCCCCTCCTCCTCCTCCGTCTGCTCCTCCTCCTCCTCTCCTCTCACACCAGCTACTGTACGATTCTTGTCAAAGGGAAAACTGTAGGTTAAACTGTTTTATTTTCACTTTATTATTTTTACATGAATATTTTTCGGGGTGTGCAACAAATCATCAGAGGTTCTGTTATTTCTTATGGGGCAATTTGCTTTGATATATGAGTGTTATTTATGCTTCTGGAATGAATTATGCTCACAATCCAAGGTTTAATTTAGACTTTTCGAACACATTTCCTTTTTTTTTAATTCTGTTGAACTGCTTTGCAACCTGCTTTCTGTTGAACTGCTTTTTAATGACCACTGTTAAAAGCATTATATAAATAAAATAGAAAATTAAATTAAGATTAAGGTGGACAGTTTCAATTGGAGTTGTGTTAGTGAGTGAATGTGTCATTCACCAAGCTTAAAGACTTTGAGCAGTTCTGTACACAAATATCTCAGGCCCACTGCATTTACAGGAAGCTTGTGTCCTTTACGCATCAGAGACTTCTCAGTTCTTCAGGATTCCCATGAGTGGAGATAAATCACTGATTTGTATTTAACATGGTTGTTTGATTTCTTTAACCAAAACACAGAATGTTCTACATATTTATAAACTGGACTAAGTGTGTATTCTGTCCAGTTTTCTTTCTTGTGTTTTTCAGCACACTGGGCTACACTTCAGACACACAGACAACACAGTACTCACTCACTCACTCACTCACTCACTCACTCACTCACTCACTTACTCATCCAGGCACACTGCTTTTATACAGTCTTAACACTTTTATATATTTGTCCTGAAACTACATTGAACATTATTGCACTTTTACACATTGTGTAAACCAGATAAGGGCTGTCGTTTGAGTGTCAGTCCCACAGTATGCATGATTAATGACAAAACTCTCATTCTATATCACATATTATACAGTAATCCTTATTTTTAAGTCTTTTTGAGGTCCTTTAAATAGATAACCTGTATCTCTTTTGTAGACAGTAAATCCTAGTTGTATACCTAATTAGCTTATTCACTTCTACATGGTGCATAGTCGCAGTGATTGTTTGAGTTTGCAGTACCTGGCAGAAGCTTTCCCTCAAGGGTGGGGAAAACTGCAGCGAGCAGTAAAGTGAAACCCAGTGCAGGGTGCAAAACTCATCCAGCTCATGAGTCCTCACCAGGTTTTAATATGATAAACCTGCTACAGTATAATTTTTTTGTATTAGTACTTTTTCATTTTAGGTAAATCAGTTCTCTTCCTAAAAAAATAGCATAGCACTAACTGCAATGTGTCCTTTACGCATCAGAGACTTCTCAGTTCTTCAGGATTCCCATGAGTGGAGATAAATCACTGATTTGTATTTAACATGGTTGTTTGATTTCTTTAACCAAAACACAGAATGTTCTACATATTTATAAACGGGACTAAGTGTGTATTCAGTCCACTGTTTTCTTTCTTGTGTTTTTCAGCACACTGGGCTACACTTCAGACACACAGACAACACAGTTCAGTGGCTCCGAGCTATGGAGTCCATTGGTTTTCCAAAGGTGAGGCTTTCATTGAAGTACATTCACACACACACACACACACACACACACATACTCACTCACTCACTCACTCACTCACTCACTCACTTACTCATCCAGGCACACTGCTTTTATACAGTCTTAACACTTTTATATATTTGTCCTGAAACTACATTGAACATTATTGCACTTTTACACATTGTGTAAACCAGATAAGGGCTGTCGTTTGAGTGTCAGTCCCACAGTATGCATGATTAATGACAAAACTCTCATTCTATATCACATATTATACAGTAATCCTTATTTTTAAGTCTTTTTGAGGTCCTTTAAATAGATAACCTGTATCTCTTTTGTAGACAGTAAATCCTAGTTGTATACCTAATTAGCTTATTCACTTCTACATGGTGCATAGTCGCAGTGATTGTTTGAGTTTGCAGTACCTGGCAGAAGCTTTCCCTCAAGGGTGGGGAAAACTGCAGCGAGCAGTAAAGTGAAACCCAGTGCAGGGTGCAAAACTCATCCAGCTCATGAGTCCTCACCAGGTTTTAATATGATAAACCTGCTACAGTATAATTTTTTTGTATTAGTACTTTTTCATTTTAGGTAAATCAGTTCTCTTCCTAAAAAAATAGCATAGCACTAACTGCAATGTGTCCTTTACGCATCAGAGACTTCTCAGTTCTTCAGGATTCCCATGAGTGGAGATAAATCACTGATTTGTATTTAACATGGTTGTTTGATTTCTTTAACCAAAACACAGAATGTTCTACATATTTATAAACTGGACTAAGTGTGTATTCTGTCCAGTTTTCTTTCTTGTGTTTTTCAGCACACTGGGCTACACTTCAGACACACAGACAACACAGTACTCACTCACTCACTCACTCACTCACTCACTTACTCATCCAGGCACACTGCTTTTATACAGTCTTAACACTTTTATATATTTGTCCTGAAACTACATTGAACATTATTGCACTTTTACACATTGTGTAAACCAGATAAGGGCTGTCGTTTGAGTGTCAGTCCCACAGTATGCATGATTAATGACAAAACTCTCATTCTATATCACATATTATACAGTAATCCTTATTTTTAAGTCTTTTTGAGGTCCTTTAAATAGATAACCTGTATCTCTTTTGTAGACAGTAAATCCTAGTTGTATACCTAATTAGCTTATTCACTTCTACATGGTGCATAGTCGCAGTGATTGTTTGAGTTTGCAGTACCTGGCAGAAGCTTTCCCTCAAGGGTGGGGAAAACTGCAGCGAGCAGTAAAGTGAAACCCAGTGCAGGGTGCAAAACTCATCCAGCTCATGAGTCCTCACCAGGTTTTAATATGATAAACCTGCTACAGTATAATTTTTTTGTATTAGTACTTTTTCATTTTAGGTAAATCAGTTCTCTTCCTAAAAAAATAGCATAGCACTAACTGCAATGTGTCCTTTACGCATCAGAGACTTCTCAGTTCTTCAGGATTCCCATGAGTGGAGATAAATCACTGATTTGTATTTAACATGGTTGTTTGATTTCTTT
>JAAGKR010000455.1:57985-116558 GCA_011419295.1 Clarias macrocephalus | reverse complement strand
ACTCACTCACTCACTCACTCACTCACTCACTTACTCATCCAGGCACACTGCTTTTATACAGTCTTAACACTTTTATATATTTGTCCTGAAACTACATTGAACATTATTGCACTTTTACACATTGTGTAAACCAGATAAGGGCTGTCGTTTGAGTGTCAGTCCCACAGTATGCATGATTAATGACAAAACTCTCATTCTATATCACATATTATACAGTAATCCTTATTTTTAAGTCTTTTTGAGGTCCTTTAAATAGATAACCTGTATCTCTTTTGTAGACAGTAAATCCTAGTTGTATACCTAATTAGCTTATTCACTTCTACATGGTGCATAGTCGCAGTGATTGTTTGAGTTTGCAGTACCTGGCAGAAGCTTTCCCTCAAGGGTGGGGAAAACTGCAGCGAGCAGTAAAGTGAAACCCAGTGCAGGGTGCAAAACTCATCCAGCTCATGAGTCCTCACCAGGTTTTAATATGATAAACCTGCTACAGTATAATTTTTTTGTATTAGTACTTTTTCATTTTAGGTAAATCAGTTCTCTTCCTAAAAAAATAGCATAGCACTAACTGCAATGTAGTCTTGACAGCGGTTTTGCACGTGTGGTTACGCCACAGTTTTGCTTACATCTCTGGAATTACATGACATTTACTCTTCATTTATGCACCTGATCCCGTTCTGTATTTGGTTTATATCTATCGACAGCTGGCAGATTAAATATGAACATATGAAGTAAATTTCTTTGTTCTGCTTTGTGCTTTCAGATATTCTATCCCGAGACAACTGACGTGTATGATCGTAAAAACATGCCCAAAGTGATCTACTGCGTTCATGCACTCAGGTACTGGCGAGGATTTTTTTCCTTACCTCATCTCTCTGCAGAAGTGATTAAAACTTTAAGACCTCATATGCTACTTGAGCAATGACATAAACCTGTGCTGCACATTATATATAGCAATAGGATATCAACCTGCAAACACTTGCTCATGTGTTTTGTGTTGCTTAAGCGCTTGCCATGGCAACCTCACCCAATATACCAATCTCACGTCCTTGATGGTTTCAGTGACAAGTGTCCTGCGGTGTGTCATCTCCAGAGCGCTATCGTTTTACTTCCTGCCTGATTTTAGTCATTTCCTGTCATGGTTTCCTGTCGATTCCCGCCATTTTAACGAAGCAGCAGATTTTTTTTGTTGTCATCAGGTGGACTTTACGGTTTCTCTGGTGTGATGAACTGCATCCTCATGTTTGCGATATGTTATGTTTATGCATTGTGAAATACAATTAATAGTATTTATGTGTTTTACATTTTTTGTGAGCTTCACAATGCGTATTGTCATCTATAAAAACCTTCATTTATAAACAATAGCTCTGATTAAGTAGTGTATTTAAGATAGCATGTTCCACGAAGTTCTGCTCTTTCAAACAGTCCATGTTTTTTTTTTGGTCGATATGACGACACATGCTGTTATATCAGTCACCAAGCCTAACAGGAAACCTGTGTAAAGAGATGGTTTTTGTTTCCTTTCTGTTACACGCTACATACATACTGTAGTATCCTGTAGCAAGTCAACAGCTCCCCCCCATGTTGCAACTCAGCTTCAGTTTTATATATATATATATATTCTTGTGTAATATCCTGTTCTAAATTTGTAATTTGTAATAATCTGTGCATGCATCATTTAAATATTTATTTAACAATCCATTGTCTGAATGATCCAATAGGCAGGACTTCCAGTAACAATGCAAGTTAATCTCAAGCTCTGCTAAACAGACACACGAGGGTGATTAGCAGATACACATTGCTGTGTTTTTAATGCCTGACGACAGGAAGGCCTGACTGGCTGTAGTAATTGTTTTCTCGCTCTTATACTTTCTTTCCCTCCCTTGTGTCCCTCTCCTTCTCCCCATCGCAGCCTATTTGGCTTCCTTCCTCTTCCTCACAGAAGCACTTCCTTCCTGAGCCAATAGTCAACTCAGCTTCTCAGCTGGACTTAGCAGCATTGAGTGCACATGGTCCAGGGAAAAACCCCCAACCCCTCCTAAGGAGAGGAAATAGCCACAGGCGTCAAATAACCAAAATTCTCTGCATTGTGTTTAGCCTGTTTTTAACTGTGCACTGCATTGTTTTTTTTTTTATTATTGGATTCTACAGCCATTGATGCTTGAAAAAAAAATCTGTAGCAATGCATGTGGAAAACTCAGCTCCCCTCCCTTCTCCAAGTTAGTGCTAAGACTGTAAACAATTTAATTAGTGTGAGCCTCCCAGTCTTGGTTAGTCATTTTAAGCTGTTTCTCTTGTGCCAGGGGTTAAACATTTCACCCTTTGCCCCTCCTGTTGAATAAAGCAAAGAAAGAAATCTTTTCTGTGTCTATTGTCTTTAGAGGTCAAAGGTACAGGAAACATGCAAGCTTATCTTGCACACATACCCAGGCACACAGTACACTAAATGCTTTAATGATTCATGGCCTACTTGTCCTTTATCAGCAGGTAGATGAAAGTTTAATAGAGTTTCCAGGCACCTGTAACAGGGAGACAGCAGGATTCCTTTCAGTGTATGTGTGCGGCATGAACGAAACCTGAGCTTATTATATACTGACCTCTTGTGTTAGGAATTATGTCATTGCATTTATGTGCGTTGTGTGTACAGTACACTGTCCTGTCAGTGCTAAATGATTCCTTATTTAAAGCATTATGTATATCTGGCATTGTTGTGGTTTCTACATCACATTACGATTCAACTTTTAATGTTAAAATGTCTTTTTTTTCTTCCTACAGTTTATATCTCTATAAATTGGGCATTGCACCACAAATACAAGACTTGCTGGGGAAAGTGGACTTCACAGGTATATAACAAATCATAACCACAAAGTCTTCTCTCACGCACACACATGCATATTGCAGGCAGAACAGAAAAACAATACAACTACCTCTCATTATTTATTTGACTTCTTTATTACAGAATTTTATTTTTCATCTTTTTCTTAAATTTGTTTATTTGCCTTAATCACTTTGTCCTTAGACAGTCATAAGCACTCAGGTGTCACTCATTCTTCATATGCATGACAAAAAACACAAAAGCAGGCTGCCAGCAATGAGTTACACCATACATACTCATTTTTTTAATTCCTTAATTTTATTTTATATGAGGATGCAATCCATGCGTTTTCAAAACAAGGTTGATTTAAGAAAGTATCACCATCGCTGAGATAGCGTTAAAGGATTTAACAAACTTTAAAGAGTAAATTTCTTTTTCCCAGATGAGGAGATCAGTAACATGAGGAAAGAGTTGGAGAAGTATGGTATCCAAATGCCAGCCTTCAGCAAGATCGGTGGAATCTTAGCAAATGAGCTCTCAGTGGATGAAGCTGCTTGTGAGTAAACACACACTGAGATGAGGGATAAATGACTATATAAATATGTGACTATATTAATATATTTTACCAAATTAAAGAATGATTAATTACTGATTAATTACATTTGCTGATCAGATTGTTCTCAAAGTGTGTGAGATATACATTTTCTTTAAATACACTGGATACTGTTGTAAAAGTTAAGGATTTTCTTGGTTAACTTAAACTTAAATTAGGTAACATAAATAAGTGATCTATATAATAAATTATGTTTAAAAATGATTCCACTGAGAATGCTTTCAACTTGAAAACATAAACATGGTTATTCTCTGCTTTTATCTTGGTTTGGTCTGGAAGCGACTATATAAATAAAATGCATTATTCTTTATTGTTCCTCCTAATTAATTTGGGTCTTGTTGTCGTGTGTTCTATCTGCAGTGCATGCTGCTGTTATTGCCATTAATGAGGCCATAGATAAAGGTCAGGCTCAAGGAACCATGTCAGCCTTGCACAATCCAAATGCCATGCTGAGGAACACCAATGAGGAGCTAGCTCAAGACTACCAAGATACATTGAGACAGTCCAAGAGGAGAAAAGAGAAACTTGCCTCAGGACGTGTAAGACATGGGCACATTTTTTAAATAAGTTTAAACAGTGCAGTGGTAAAACATCATAGTCACTGTGTCACATACAGTAGACATAGCTCTTTATTACAGGTAGTCCCTGACTTAGGAACATTCGAGTTACGAATTTCAACAGATATGAACGGACCGCGGATCTACGAAAATATAAAAAATGATTAAAAATGGCTGCCCTGTAAAGCTGTCCCGATGCTCAATAATCCTAATTTCGGTAAATCCTCAACAAAACAGAGTTCACAGTCCGATAAAGTGAAAAACAGTTGTTTGGGATTCCCTCGAGATTTTAAGGAACAGATTGTGTGTGAGATCCATTTCTTTAGGCGCAGTTATGGTTTTTGGCCACATGATGGCAGTGTGGGGAAAGGGGACAGAGATTTGAGTGGACTGGTTACATTGTATATTCGTGTCAAAGGCTTATAAGACTCACTCTGTCAGACTTAAGAACAAATCTGTTTTATGAACATGCTACCGGAACGTACCTCAGGGACTACCTTTATTACTGTAAGAAGAAAAAAAGAAAGAAAACATTTGAAGAAAACACTTTAGAGTGTTCCACTTAACATACTGGTAATGGCGGGTGTGATCTTCAGATGAGGTGAAATTATTGCTTTTTATGAATTACTTAATATATAGTTCCAATTTTTTTGTAGCTCATTTCTGCCTTAGAGAGAGGTATCTTATCAAATTTTATCATGTCATCTTAAAAAACAGTATGAACAAAAGATTATTCAGAATACGCATTTCATGTGTGTTGTAAAATGCAAAAAGCAAGGCAAGCAAAAAACCTCTCCTCCCCTAGAGCCTCCTATAAAGTCAAGCATTCATTATCTGCAACATCAACAGAATGTAGGAACAAAAATAATAACAAAAAAACTCCCTCAGAAGTCCATTAGCTGACCTACAGTAGGTCATTAATGGACAATTTGTGAATTTATAGAGCACGTAACCTTGTATGTGCCAGACGTATTAATGCATTGATATTCTTTAATGAAGGTAACTAAAGCACGCATCACTTGTCAATTGACTTGCATGTCAATTACGATTGATGGCCTACTAAATTTATTTGTGTTTGTCCAGCGTTCTTCCATTGCGACTGAAGAGAGGGATGTATATGAGGAGTTACTGACCCAGCAGGAGATCCAACAAAGTGTGGATTTGGTCAACAGTGAGTGTACAAATTGTCTTATCTTTGCAATTCAAATCAATCCAGTGTAAAGGCATTTTGCACAAAAACTTTGCTCAGCTCTTGATCTGAAAATCTGTATCCTCAGTGTTTGCAGCTGCTCAGAAGGTGAATCAGGCCATTGATAACCAGGATAAAGAGGCTCTCCTGGCTGCCCTCAGGCTACCTGCACTGGGCATTCTCAGTATCTTAGAAGCCAACTCTCAGTTTTACCTGGAACACTTTACTTCATGCAGAGATCACAAAGCTAAGGTGGGAATGGCTATAACAAATGATTAAAGTAACAGCTCTCCCATTAGCTAACAGGTTTTCAGTAGACTTTGGGACTAATTGGGATTTAATCTGACCATTTCTGGCTTCTTCTAGAATTTGCTGAAATCATTTTGTTGATTGTTTCTTGTGTTTGCTAATTAGAAAATGTTGCATTAATACAAACAAAGCTCAGAGTATCTGAGGCAGAGGATAGGATCAGAATGAAAAAAAAATCTGATTTTGTTTGTATAAATGTATATCACATTTTATCAAAGCTCATATGCGCTTTGTATCTTATAGGATAATTTTTTTTGCTGTTGAATAAAAACATTTTGAAATTGAAGTAACTTGTGTCTCTTAATGTTGTTAAGAACATGTTGCTTACAGCTCTTTCTCTGCAGGATACAGGTGCTGTTGCTCAGCTGGAGAGAGATGAGATCCAGAGGGCCGTGAGCACCTGCAATGACCTTGCGGAAGCAGAGAGGCGAAGTATGCATGACCTTAAACTTTACCTTATAGAATGTTCTGGAAACAGACTGTTTTTTTTATTTGTTAGAAATCCTCAGCAGTAAAGATTACTCATGCAGAAATGGCATGTTAATTACTTTTTTAGTTTCACGACCAAAAATGGTTAATAAATAGATGTGTGTTTTCAGAAGAGTGAGTGTGTGGCAACACAGAAACAGAAAAATACCCCACGAGGAAGTACTGTAGTACTGACAGATATTATCGTGGTATTTTAACACTTGTCAGTTAAAGTAGTAAGTAATGTAAATGTACAAGATTTCCTTGATGTATGCGATTGTTCTGATGGTTACAGAGCAGGAGTCTGTTGCTGCCATCAACGCTGCCATTCGTCAGGGTATTGCTGAGAACACAGTGGAGGAGCTGATGAACTCAGAAGCCCAGTTGCCCCTGATTTACCCCACTGCAGCCAACTTGTACCAGTCTGAACTTTTCAGCTTACAGAACAGCTCAAAGGTCAGCTCTTGCATGTTTCAATGCTTAAACTGATGATGAGAATGATGTTGCTTTCCATATAAGGATGTAATCAATTGCTTAGTACAATATAAAATTGTACTCAGAAAACTGATTTTCTGTACTCTAACCGCTAGCTCAATTTCAGTTACGGTGTAGATCCATGCCATGTTGTTGTCACTTGTCTAGCACCTGATTGAACCAGTTGTCTGTAGTAGCATCAGCAAGCACACAAACACAATGTTTAATTGTGTACAATATAAAATAGTAATAATGTTTAATTATTCATTTATTTTGATTCTGATCAGGACAGAGGCTCACCCTGCATGGTACACCAGTCCATCACAGATTAAGAGCCGTTGTTAAAATATACTGATAATACAAGTTTTATGTAAATAGTGGTATATGTACTGTATATAGCAGTAGTTTATCTATAAACTACCACTCAAACGTATGGGTTCACTTTTTTTTCCAAAGAAAAACACATTTTCATGCTATTCACAAACAATTTTATCGATTTCACAAAAAAGTTAAGTTTAAGTTTAAGGAATTCTGACTGTAATGAAGTGGCCAGCACAGGTTCCGGATCTGAATGAGCTGTTATGGGAGCATCTTGATGAGAGATGGTCCAGGAAGCATGGGGTGAAATTTCAACAAGTTATCTTGAAAAGAGATGGTCTGCCAGGCTGTAATTGCTGCAAAATATTTTTATTTTTTTATTTTTATGAAGGCAAAGTTTGAAGAACACATTAATTTCCATTAAAATCATTATTTCTAATTCTGACAATGTTCTTTTGCTTTTGCTTTATTTTCTATTCAGGCTCATTTCCTCTGTGTTTCCTTGAAAAACAATAACATTTTTTAAGTGATCCCAAAAGTGATCCCAGACATTTGAGTAGTGTATATGGGGAGGAAACAATATTTCCTTCCTATTTCCTTCCTACTGGGAGGAAATATTATCATGTAAGTAAAGTAAAGTGAATGATTAACATCAGTGACCTCAGTAATAACACTGATAATAACACTCAGTATTTTAAATGTATAAAAAAGACACCACTATACTGACAATTATCACTGACTACCATTTATTATGTCTTTAAGTAAAGATTTACTTTTTTATACTGTAAGATTTACTTGCTTTTGACTTTAGTCATTGGAATGGTTTGTGTTACAGAATAAGGCAGGTCTAAGCCACGAGGAGCTGTGTGTTGCTGTCGAGATGCTGTCAGCGGTAGCTGTCTTAAACGAGTTGCTGGACACTAAGGATGCTGTGGCTGTTAGCGAGCAACTTTCTGACTCTCCACTTGGTTTCAGTAACATTGACCATGATAATATGCAGAGGTAATAAAGAAAATGGTGCTTGGAAATGACATCTATAGTGCACTCATAATATATATACAGTACATATTAATTACTCATATATTCCCACCGTTTGAAAATAAGATTACTGATTCAGGCCTGTTCCTTTTTTTTAAATTTTATTAATATTATTTGAAAATGCAAAACTGGGCATACACTTTATTAACTGGCTCAAATTGCACATATTTTTGAGCATAACCTTATTACTGTTGGATTTAACAGTGGCGCAAATGCATTGCTTGTGATGGAGACTAGTGATTTTGACAGTTTCTTTGTATAGAAGAAGAGTTACTCTGCAATCATGTGCAATTTGAATAAGGTATCATCATTTAATAATAATAATAATAATAATAATAATACCAAAAAAACAATGCTATGCTCACTTTTATATTACTTTCGGGACAGCTCTCACAGAATTTGTTTCCAAATAGAAATTAAAACTGATATTAGTCCATGTTTTATGTTACAGGTATGCAGACATGCTGATAAAACTTAGAGCAGATTCTCTTGCTCAGGGCCAGGAGTTTCTTACCTGGAACGATGTTCAGAAGTGCATTGACACTGTTAACTTTCAGGTGCATGAGGAGAATGAAAGTAAGGGCTACTGTTTTACATTCAGCTTTCAGATATTGAAAAATATACTGTTGTGATTATAGGAACAATGTACAATGACAACATTTATTTAACTACACAATCAATATACTGTATATCATATCTTTATTTTAATTTTTTTTACACTTTAACAGTATGTACAGTAGGACATATAAGTGTTTTAGATTCACTATAAACTTAAACAGCACTGTCCAGAATTGTTAACATGACGTCTGTGTCTGCAGGAGTCATCGCCATTGCTGAAATCAATGAGGCTTTGAATTCTGGAGATGCAGAGAAGACGTTTGCTGCTCTCACTCTCCCCACAGCCAAACTACAGGGAGTTAATCCAGCCACAGCCAAACACTACCATGATCTGCTGCTGCACACCAAAGACCTTATCTGCAAGGTACTGATATCTCACTATTTGTGTGGTGTTGCTAAAGAAAGATTTTGTAACCTGATTATACAATCTTTGATCTCTGATGATATATTGTGTAATGCATTGTTAGAAGTAAAAGCTTTATTGGTTTTATTTCCCAGAATATATATGTGAATATGTCAATGTTCCTGGCAAGATTTTTACAGTAAAAAAAAGTTAGACTGTCTAGAAAGGGTTAAGAAGGGGTTAATAGAGCTATTACATGTAGGTGGGTGATTTTATTTGAAGAAGAAGTCACATGTTACATGAACACTGGAAAAAAATTATATGGAGACCGCATATACAGTACAAACCAAAAGTTTGGACACACCTTCTCATTCAAAGAGGTTGAATTTGTATTATGGCAAGAAAAAAGCAGCTAAGTAAAGAAAACCGAGTGGCCATCATTACTTTAAGAAATGAAGGTCAGTCATTCCGAAAAATTGGGAAAACTTTGAAAGTGTCCCTAAGTGCAGTCACAAAAACCATCAAGCGCTACAAAGAAACTGGCTCACATGTGGACCGCCCCAGGAAAGGAAGACCAAGAGTCGCCTCTGCTGTGGATGATAAGTTCATCCGAGTCACCAGCCTCAGAAATCGCAGGTTAATAGCAGCTCAGATCAGAGAGCAGGTCAATGCCACACAGAGTTCTAGCAGCAGACACATCTCTAGAACAACTGTTAAGAGGAGACTGTGTGAATCAGGCCTTCATGGTAGAATATCTGCTAGGAAACCACTGCTAAGGACAGGCAACAAGCAGAAGAGACGCGTTTGAGCTAAAGAACACAATAAAAAACACAATAAAGAAAACTCTTTGAATGAGAAGGTGTGTCCAAACTTTTGGTCTGTACTGTATGACTCATGATTAATACTGGAAACACAAAGACATTTAAAACAACATATTTTTAGAAAATAAAATAGCAAAGGAAGAGTCAGCAGTTTATTTGTTTCCAAGGAGTTTCCAGTGCCAAAATGAAAATGTATCCTGCTAGCTGATGTACCTGTCATTGACAGGAAAAGAGTTTGTAGAAATAGTTTAAAGGTTAAAGCTAAAAATAGGCTGATCAGCTTTAATTTTATCAATGATATTATTATTTCCGATTGAAGCTCATGTAAATGTTTGCCAGAAACAAACATACATTTTTCACAACCTGCAATTTCACAAGTTGTGACATTGTTATATGTTATTGGTTTCCACTGGATTGGTGGCTAAGTATTGGGAAATTGTATGAAATTAACCTAGTTCACAGCAATGACATCTTGTTACAATCAATGGGAAAGAGAGGAAGTTTATGTTGTACTTCTTTTGTTGTGTCAGCCAAATACACTCCCTGTTCGATACTCAGAGAGTGAATCACAGGTGGAAAAAGTAGATCGGATGAAGATTACATTTTATAGCATGTTTAATCTATCGGTGCAGGTGTGTGTTTACAGTACAGCAAGTAGTTTATTAGTAGCCTATTTAAGTAAATTATTAAATCTGGCACAAAATTGTTCATAACATTACTTTTACTCAACATTTTAATGTCATTTATGGTGCAGGTTAAACTTCAGACAGATATCTAAGTACTGCAAAAGTCTCATTAATTTCTGTCCAGATGGTTTTGCATGATGCTTTTACAAAATCTGGCTGGACAGTCATACTTACAGACATAACTTAACATAAATCATAGACTGATTTCCCCCAGTCTATGAGACATAAAGATATAATTGAAAGAGCGAGTTCTGAACAATGTGCAGACAAATACCTTTTTTTTAAATCTATATAGATATAAAATGGAATCGTTTTTTTTTTTTTAAGTTGTTGTTGTTAGTCTTTCAGCTGTTCCCACTGAGGGGCTGCCACAACGGACCAACTGATACGCACAAGATTTTTTTTTTCTTGAATCATACTTTTTGCTCTAGAAGCGTAGATTACAGAAAGAACCCAGTACTAATATTCTAGCATAGAAGTAACATTAGGCGAAATATATGATGTTTATAAGGTTTATAATGTGAAGTAAACATTTCTTGGCAATGAGCAATGATTACAACAGTAAGTGGCAAAGATAAATAAAGTCGACTTAAACATAGCTCGATTTTACTATGTGTAGACATGTGATGTGTATTTGTTGGAATGTCTCTATCACTTTTCTCCTCAGTAAAAAAAAAAAACAACATCCTATAACTATTGTTTAGCAGTTTTGGATCTAGACTACCCTCTTCCTATTTTGATAATATGTCCTGGTTGTTTAGATAATCACTGAACTCCTCAGGGACGTCCTAGTTAGGGAGATAAAATTAGCTCTGGAGTTTGAAGTCTTTGTTATAAAGTAAGAGAGGAAGGGGTCCAGGCAGCTGTGAAAGCAGCAGAGACAAACAAATACACTGAAGTAGTTATAGACGTCATCTTGCTTACTTGTATACAGTCTCACATAATGTACAAAATGGATTATGCTGCTTGGAGTGAAACAAACTAAGAAGATCACAAATACAAGTGTGCTTGCCTTGATGTAGTATGTAAAATCAAAGCTTGACCGGTGTAGCTGATGTACAATGGATCCATAGGCGAATATGATGACTGCGAAAGGAAATACGAAGCCTAGAACAATGAGGGATAATCTATAAACAATCAGGAGGTCATATAGTTTCTCATCATAAGGCAGGATATCATGACATGTAACAATGTCAGCCTTGACAGTGGTGATGTAATAGCTTTGACGAGTGAGCAGTTCGGGAGCCATGGCCGAAGCAAAAACAATCCACACGGTCAGGCTCGCCCAGGCTGTGCAAGATCTCTTGGAGAGTCCTCTGTACAGGAACGGCTGTACCACAGCTAAATACCGCAACAAGCCAATACACATGTGGATGTGTATACAGCAATACATGTTGCCGTAAAAGCAGGCTGTGACAAGTTTACAGGCAAGTTCTCCAAACACCCAGTTATTGTCGTTGAGATGGTAGTGGACTTTAAATGAGAGAGAGAGCAGGAGGAGAAGGTCTGAAGCTGCTAGGCTCAGATAGAGGATTGAGCTAGACAAACTTCTTGTCTTCTGACTGAGAAATGCCAATAACAGGATGTTTGAAGGAATTCCTATAACAATAGCGATCACATAAGCTACTGGAATGATAATGGTGCTGGTGAATCCAGATGTGTAATTTACATAGTTGTCTGAGATGTTAAGCTCTTGTAGATACTGGCTTAAATTCTCTTCGTTTGTGCTTTTAGCTCTTCTCCCATTAAAAGTTTTTGGACCAGCGCCTCTCATTGGTACTATGGTACAGTTTTCTGTTGAAATGATTGTAAAAAAAAATTATATTGGCAAGCAATTGCATTTACAGATATTTTAAGATTTCAATTAATATCTACAGTAAACCTGAGGTTTACTACTGTACGTATATGTTATTTTTAAAATTACTTACCGCTGTCTTGAGCATGGCTTGAGTCCACCAGCACAAAAGCATACAAGAGTATGAAAAGCAGTCCCCACATATTTGTCTACTCTCGAATTCCTGGTAGTCACTCAATTTCCCATTTATCGTTCTTTTTCTGCTGATGGTCACAAACATTACAATTAGTTAAAAACATCTTTAAATAAAAAAAAACAAGCCAACAAAGGCATCAGAAAAAACAAACCGTCCAGCCGAAGTTGAAGTTCAGTCTAATCTTCATCGTTTACATCTGTTGTGTGTGGGATGGTTTCCTGTCTTGACTTGTCTGCCCCTGTCTGCAGAATTACTCAGTCTCTATTGCACATATCAGGAAATTGTCGCATTGTGGGTGGAGAGGACTGATAATTAGTCTCATTAATATTTTTTTTGTGTGCTTCTAAAGTGTGACTTTGTTTTTTAGAGAATCATACAATGACTCCTACGTGTTCTGTTTTTACATATGTGTGTATGTAACAGGTTTTATTTTATTTCTGCTTGATTATGTTTCTTCATCTGTAGTTTCTGCTTCTGTCTCGTCACATGATCAGTCAGTCACCTTTTAGAGGTCGAAAGAACAACATTTGACACAGAGAGTAATACTTTTATTTTAGGTAAATGTTTTTAGCTTACATAGCTAGGAGATTGCAAGCTGATTTAGACTTGTTTTATTCCCTGGAATAGGAGTTAAAACTTGTTAACAATTTGGCAATGTTTAAAAGTTACCTTCTCAAGAGTTACGAAAAAAGACCTCTAGGATGTTTCAACTAGTTCTTGCATTACTTGTATCCGCTGAGTAGAACATACCCAGGTGCTGCTCGTACATGCAGATGCAGTACAGTCACCTTCTAATCATGGATATGAGTGACTATGTGAAGACTTCATCATAGAAAACGCTATGTCTCTTCTGTCCTTTGTCTAATCGAGTTCTAGTTTTATTGCCCTCTAAATCTTTCTGTAGATAAGCCATGTAATTAGATTCATTTTATAGCCAGTCTGGCTGCGTTCTATTCCACAGTGAACTTTCAAGTGTGCTGCTTGCTCTATGCGCACGGATTGTCAGTCAAGGGAATTTCCCTCGAAAAAAAGCCCTCCATCCCACCCTAAAATGTGACTATCGCAGACATCACTTCCTCCCTGTGTTAGCCTGATAATGTAAGCACCTCGGTTATCTGTTCCAGCAAAAATTTGACACTACTGAAGTTAATAACTTTAATAAATATGTAAATCCTGGTTTGTGCTCCATTTTTTCCCACTCTCCAGCCAGACGCAACGACTGATGGGAAATTTTGCATGTCCACTTCCTTTGAAGTGATAAACCATTGTTCACTTGTTCCCTACACAATTCTTAGTTCCCTTTGAAGTGAGCAGTTTCATTCCCAATGGTTTGGAATCATACTTTACATAGCAAAACATCTACTTTGCAGGGAACTACACTACCAAACAAAAGTTTGAACACACCTCCTAACTCCATGGTCTTTCCTCATTTTTATTTTTTCCACATTGTAAAACAATGCTGAAGTCATCTAAAATATACAATAATCTCCTTTGAACAGCTGATATTGAGATATGTCTGCTACTTTTGCTCTGTAAAGCCTTCATAACGGCTATAATCTTTTAATGGTGATTTTTGAGGCTGGTAACTCTAAATTAACTTCACCTCTGCAGCAGAGGTAGGTTTTGGTCTTGCTTTCCTGGGATGGACTTCATGAGATCCAGTTTCATCACGGTGCCTGATGTTTTTTTTTTAATGCACTTGACTATACTGTTCTAGCAAGAACAGCTGACCTGGTGTTAAAATAAAAAAATCCAGTATTGTTTTAGAATGTAGAAAATAAATCCAAACTTGTGTCCAAACTTTTGACTGGTACTGTACTCGCTGATCAGAATTTAGTTTCGTTTTTTTTTTGTTTTGTTTTTTAGCATCTTTTTTTCAATTTTACAACAGTCTTCACAACATTGTCTATAAATTCCCCAAACTTACAAGCATCAGGTCTGGCTCCAAATAGCTAACATTGCTGTTAAAACCTTAGGTAGCTCACATCATAGAGCAAACAAATATTGTAAACAACAGCAAAAACACCACCGTCTAGATTTTCTAATTAATAAAAAAAGAAAACAAAATTTAATTCAGTTTAATTATTTTTAAATTGTTTATCTGTCAGATGTCAGGCAAAACAAGCTTTATGTTTTGTTAGTGTACAAAGTTATGGCTGATAAGAAATGGATATTGTACAACAATATATTATTAACAACTTCTAAAACTTCGTTTGTTACTGCTAAGCTATGATGCTTATGTATCATGTTTGCGTAAATAGCATAAGTGTGTGTGCGTGTATATATTAGTGCTCAAATTGACTGAATAATTTGGATTTTGTAATGCAGAGATCAGGAGATGAATCTGCAGTCCTATGGCTGGATCAGATTCAAGAGGCGATACACACTGCCAATCAAGACCAGGAGGATGCTCTGAAATGTACGGTGCCGTTATACTGTATAACATAATAAATTATTAGATAATATAAATCACATTCTATGTTGTTTTTTTGTTGTTGTAATGTTTTAAATAAGGGTGCCATCGAGCCACTAGCAATTATAATAGTTTACCTATAAAAAGGCAAATATTACAGAAACTGTATTTCTAAAAAAAAGCCTTGGCTACGGTAAATCTTTTAAATCTACAGTAAATACTCACACATCCTTAAGAACCTGTAAGTACACACTAATATACCTCACACCTATATGTCTCATTCCAGTGGCTGAGGCAGTCGCCGACATTAACCGAGCAATAGCAGCAGGACATGAGGAGGACACTCTAAGTGCTCTGCAAAGGCCATGTGTAGGACTGAGGGGCGTGCTGGCTGAATGTTCAGACCTTTACCAGACTGAACTACAACAGTTGCAGTCTCAACACACACAGCAAGGTAACGTCATAGACACCGACAATTAGGTGTACATTAATATAGAAACCTGGCAGTTAAATTTCGTCTCAGTTTTCTGTTCTCTGTGAGACACAAATGAATTACAGTACATTTCATGTCCTATCCAGTAACGTGTTGTCTTTGTCCACAGGGAACAGTGGTAGCTGCTGGGTGAAGCACAGAATTAAGGATAAATATGACTATTTCTACAATTTGGAAAGCCAACAAGGGAGTTGGGTGGAACCAGATGACTTTGTCCACGATAGCACACAGCTCACAAAAGAGGATATCCAGGTAGGTTTTCGTCAGAGTGTTTACCAGCACTGAGAAGGATTTCAATTTCCAGGCATTTGCCTGTTTGATGTCACTTTCTAACATCCTTTAAATCATGTTTCTACTTAGATGATCGTAAGCAGAGTGACAGTAGAATATAACAGAGAACAGCTCTGGTTGGCCAACGAGTCGCTCATTATACAGCTGCAGGCTCGGACTCGTGGATATCTGGTGAGGCGAGCGTACAACGACAGGCTGAAGTATTTAAAGCAACAGGAATCAAGTGTAGTCAAGCTACAGGTAAAACAAAATGCTGCATCGTATAGTAAGACAATATCAGAGTATTACATGTTGACAATAAATTGACAATAGGATTTACTCCATTATGTCTTTAGTGGATGCCACTCTGTAAGATGTAGCACTAACAATATCGGTTATATTTCCCAGGAAGTTTAAAATGGTTTGTCAAGCAAAGTAAATCACAAAGAGAGCATATTTTTAGATCTTTGGTCCAAACATTCCTTTGTTGCTCGCTGATATTGTACAGTATGTTGCATTTATTCTGCTACTCTACATCCTCTAGAAGTAAATGTGTGTTCCCTCAATCATAGTTACGCTGAACTATGAATGTGTTTTTTTACACACTGAATTAAACATGGATTTACACTGAGTGTGTAAACATCATGCATATTCGAATTGTGAAATTTGTTCAGGCAGATATCTAATGCTTAACAAGTATGGTAATAAAAGATGTTCTGTACAATTTGTTGTTGTATTTAACAGATTTAGGATAACAGATTTCTTTTAATACACAGCTGATTGATGGTTTATTCTGTGTGCGCAGGCATCCTGGAAGGGATATAAACAGAGAAAAGCTTACAAGGACAGGCTACAGACATTACAAAGCAATGTGCAGACTGTGGTCAAGGTAAACAATCTCTATCATTATTAAAATCATCTCCTTTCATGTATACGAAGATGTTATCATTAATGATGTTACAGTGTATATACTGTACATACAGTACAGACCCAGAAATGTGGTTAATGGAAAGGAAAATAAAGAAAATAATTGGTGGCTTTCACAATTAGAGCGACTCACAGAAACTCAATACAAAGTCATTCTGACTGATCACATTTGTCATGTGCTGAAACATTTCATTTAATTCCCAGGATAACAATGTTCTTTCTAAATAAGTTTGAAAAAGATCTAAATCGGATTCCTATAATATTCACAGGCTACAAATCCCAAACCAGTTGTGTAGTGATGGTAGATTTTAGACTGATTTTGGACAGAGCTTTGTAGAGACAATGATAGGATAAAGTAAATAAAAACACACACAGTGAAAAGCTATTATGTTCTCAGAATTGTTATATATATGTATTATATTATTATATTTCCAATTTAGATACAGTCATTTGTGAAAATGTGGCGGGCCAGACGAGCGTACAGAGACAGACTACAGTATTTCAAAGACCATGTAAGTAATCTAACATTTGTGTATATACTGTACTAATGTGCTAAGTGACATGTTTGCGACAATAAAAATAATTTACATACAGTTTAAATCAACAATATTCATTACAATGATGTATAATAGCAATATAATGTGTGGTAGCCTTATTACTGTATATTAATGGTATATTTGCAACATGTGAAAATTAACCTTTACATTTTGTGTACACAGGAAAAAGAGATCGTGAAGATTCAGGCTTTTCTAAAGGCAAACAAAGCCAGAGATGATTACAAAACTCTCAGTGAGTAAATAACTATTTCCTAAATATCGTTGTCTTCAAGATTTCAGGCAGATGTCATACATACCTGTCAGCATAATAAATAAAATGATTCATGCTTGTTATGCCTGTTGCTCTGTATTTTAGCTGGTGCGCAGGACCCACCTCTCTCTGTGGTCCGTAAGTTTGCTCATCTTCTGGAACAGAGTAACCTTGACCTGCAGGAAGAACAAGAAGTGATACGTCTCCGTGAAGAAGTGGTAACTAAGATTCGTTCCAATCAGCAGATGGAAAAGGACTTGAACTTGATGGACATTAAGATTGGCCTGCTGGTGAAGAATAGGATCACACTTCAGGTATGAACTAAATACATATATATATTTTTTTCCGTTCTGTACATCTTTGTTTGGTGTAAAAAAAATAAATAAATAAAAAGTATCTGAGAAAAATATATAGAATGCTGTAAAAAAAGTATTTTTTGTTTTTTTATATTTCTTTGCATATTTGTTACACATAAATGATTCAGATCATAATCAGATCATTTTGGCCCACTCTTCTTTGAAGAATTGTTTTAATTCATCACATTTGAGGATTTTCGAGTATAAATGGCCTGTTTAAAGTCATGCCACAGCATCACAATCAGATTTAAGTCAGGACTTTAACTAGACTTTTTATTTTTTTATTTTTTTTAAAGCCATTCAAAGACAGACTTGCTGGTGTGTTTTTGATCAAGTCTTAAATCTAAAACAATGAACAGCACTGTGAGATGATTATCAATTTATACTTGAGATCCTCAGTTCTTTTTAAATAAAACTCTTTATGTTCACTACCTAAACAGGATGTGGTGTCACTCAGTAAAAAGATGAAGACCAAAAAGAACAAAATGACCAAAGAGGATCTGGCGGCAGGAGACAAGCAGGGCATCAAAGGCCTGAGCAAAGAGAAGAGGAGGAGACTGGAGGCATACCAGCATTTGTTTTACCTGTTGCAAGTGAGGCTCTACTTGGTCATATCTATATTGAAACAAAAGCTCAAATGCTACTGTAATGCTTATATTACCATGGAGTATTTATATAATGTACAGTATGTACTGCACTGTGGTTCATAATCGTATTACTCTCCAGTATTGTTGTTTTATTCAGGGTTATTTATTTTCTCAAACAGACACACCCGTCATACTTGGCCAAGCTCATCTTCCAGATGCCTCAGAACAAGTCCACTAAATTTATGGACACTGTGATTTTCACCCTGTATAACTACGCCTCCAACCAGCGTGAAGAGTATCTGCTGCTCAAGCTTTTCGAGTCTGCTCTAAAGGAGGAGATCAAGTGAGTTAATGCAGTATTTGAGTTGGTATTTGAGTAGTAACTATAGAAATTTTAATCACTCATGATACTGAATGAATCAGCATCTGTAATACTCAGTTTATCCTTAATATTATCATAATACTGATTAATAATTATTTCAGATGGAATAAGTAAACTGGTCTTACTGAACTGTGTTAACACTGTTGTTGTAATCATACTTCCAGGTCAAAAGTAGACCAAATACAGGACATAGTCACTGGGAACCCAACAGTCATAAAGATGGTAGTGAGTTTTAACCGAGGCGCTCGGGGTCAGAACGCCCTGCGGCAGCTTCTCTCTCCTGTGGTGAAAGAAATCATTGAGAACAAGACCCTGGGTATAAACACTAACCCCATAGACATCTATAAAGCCTGGGTCAACCAGATAGAGACTGCTACAGGAGAGGCCAGGTAAGTGATGACACATTTGTGTAGTATAAGTGAAACAAATTTTATATACATTGCAAAGAATGCAGAAAAAAAAAGAAATGAAAAATGTACAAAATAATTATATTTCTCCCTGGTGACTCTCAGTAAACTGCCCTACGAGGTGACAGTGGAACAGGCTCTGTCACATGAAGAAGTGAGGAACAGGCTGGAGGCATCAAATCAGACACTGCGCACTGTCACGGACAAAGTGCTCAGCTCCATTATGTCTTCGGTGGATGCCATCCCGTAAGAGCTACTTAATGAAGAACTAGAATCTTATTCATGAGAAACTGTTGTTATAGAATATGAGGAATATGGAAATGATGTAAAAGATGCAAGAAGTTGTACAGTTTATTAAACACTAGAGGGCAGCATTGTTAAAAACTACAGGCTCTACCAATTATTTATTGGTAATATAATATATTTATATTTTTGAATAATTTGTCCAAAGTGAATTTTTTACATTTATTTTATTTTAAATAAACGTTCCTTCAATTTGCTGTCATTAACCAACGATTATCCGCATCGACGTAGTGAGACTCCATTTTACTTTGTCTTTGATATCTTTGGTCAGGTGTGATTTCACGCTTTGTCCCCTTTGTTGCTTTCATTCAGTTACGGCATGAGATACATAGCTAAAGTTCTGAAGGATACACTTCATGAAAAATTTCCTGACTCATCTGATGATGATCTACTGAAGGTCAGACTCAAAACATTTTATTATATTTATTTGTGGTGTAACTAGGTAACCAGAGAGTAGGACATGACCAGTTTAAATTGTTAAAATATGTGCAATGGATTATAGCTCTTCTTTCTGTACTTTGAATTTTTCACACAGATTGTTGGAAACCTTCTCTATTACCGGTACATGAACCCAGCTATAGTGGCTCCAGATGGATTTGACATCATAGACATGACGGCAGGAGGGCAGCTGCATTCAGAGCAGCGAAGGAACTTGGGCTCGGTGGCCAAAATGCTGCAACACGCTGCTGCCAACAAACTGTTTGAGGGCGACTACCTGACACCCATGAACAGTTATATTGCATCCACCTACCAGAAATTCAGGTTAGACAAGGACGTTATTTATGAAATGAAAAAAAAAAGATGCTTGCTCTCAGAACAGCCTCAGGGTGTTGAATATATTCATTTGAGATTCTTTACCATGTTCAAAATGATTTGGACTTGTTTTGCTCTGGACTTGTAAAGGATATATTCATGCTGCATATCACCCCTCATCCTAAAGGTGCTGTACTGTATCAGTAACTGGGCAGGCCACTGATGTATACTGATCTCATTGTCATGTTTATGGAATGGGAAAACTGGTGGTCGATGAAATGGTGCATTATTGTGCAATACTAAGGTAGACTTTGGCATTCAGACAATGCTCAGTTGATATTCACAGGTCTCAGTGTGAAAGGTCTCAGAATTTTACACCATTCCCAGTAGCCTGAACTGTTGATCTCTCAATATAAGATTGTCCTGTTTGTGTGTGCTCAATATAGCCGTTAGATTTCTGTTCTTCACTTATAGGAATATAATCCCGATGTGAATCTCATATATGATCCTGATGTGGATAGCTGCTGTAATCTGTTATATATTTTGTGTCCTGAGGTATATATTGTTGCTCATCACAGTTGTACAGATGGGACAGCTAACGTAGACATTCTGTCTGGAGACTGTGGTGCATGAAAGTCATATAACAGTTATTAATATGATGAATGTGATTGGTGAGTTTATGTGTAACACTGTGGAAATTACTACTTGTTTGTTGAAGCAGTTAGTGTATAACCTGAATATAGGCTCTAAATTATACTACGGTTAAAAGAAAGATGTTCCTCCTTCCCTGAATATCCCAACTGATTATATCACAAAGCAGAAGATAAAATCTGATTCAGCAACAAGTTCGATTTAACATGCACCTCTCATATAGTCAAGGGACAGTCTAACTTTGACTCAAAGTTTCAAATTGCCCATACTTTTTAAAGCTTATTATGCGCCACTGACCATAAGTGACACAAGTGGTTTCTTGGAAACCTTATTTACTGTAAGGAAATGTTTTGGGGTTGACAGCAAAGGGTCATTAAAAGTCAAAATGAAACTCATCTGCTTTTGTGTTAAATTGTGGTATCAGCAAAGAAATCAGAGGTGTGTCACGCTCTAGAGCATGTGAAGGGGAGTGCGTGTATGTGTGTAGATTTATCGCACATACTCCAAGCTCGCAGTTCATTGCACGTACCCTTACTTGTGAGTCATACTTACTGGAAATCCCCATCATTGGGAATGCTGTTTCGTCTGTCCTTGTGTTACTGTCCATATACTCAAGTAGAATAATCAGTACCCTTCAATAATATGCTGCGTGTCTGCTGTTTTTTGCAGAGCATTCTTCCAGGCTGCATGTGACGTCCCAGCTCCAGAGGAGAAGTTTAACGTGGACGAGTACTCTGACATGGTGACACTTAGCAAACCTGTCATCTACATCTCCATAGAAGAGATCCTCAACACTCATTCAGTAAGACCATAATCCCTCCTTGTGCTTATTCCATTCCACTTACTCGGTGTGTTCCAAAGCTAGTTTAACATGTACACATATTTGCACCACCTCAAAATATTTGTTAGTCACATGTAATGGATACTTTGGTGAAGGAGAAGAGTGTTGCACATGAGAATTTAAAGTTTAGAGTGTTGCTCATGGACAAGAAAAAAAAAATCGCTAAGCTCTTAAACATCAAGGAGTCAGAAGTAGATTTTGTGTTTTCTCCCCAGAGGTAGATTTTAATGAATATGCATCATCTTAACCCCAAGAAAGATGGAAAAACAATGACTTGTTTTAGAAAAACTGAACACTCTATCTCCTCACACTGCATTCCCATCATATCAGTCATTAGCAACTGAAAATAACTAAATTCAAGGCCATATTCCATGAAGACAACTTACAGAGACAGAGGAATACTGAATATGTCAAGTATCAAAATGTTCTCTCAAGTACAAAATACGATTCCAAAACCATCCGCGGCTTCGACGAAGACATTCTTTCCAACCACTATCTAATAACCTTGTTCTTGTGATAAAAACCCGAGCAGATTTCTGAAGGCTTTCACTGCATCTTTATTTCATGGTTTGTGGCCTTCTTGGTAGAAGCCTGAGAATGAGCTTGAGAAAGATTTCATACTGTAGCTCTAATGACTTATCGTGTTATGTTACTGAGCCTGCTAGTATTTGTGATTGTAGGTAGTGAAAAGGAACAATGATCTATGGGAGCGGTCCATGCTGTTTTGGTTGAGGTTCTTTGAAGCTGTTGGGAATATTGAATAAATCAGCCTGTTGTCTTAGCACACCGCCGGTGTGAAGTGCTGAAGCTTGGTCTTTACACTGGCTGACCTCCATGCTCCAGACTTCCCTACTGCTGACAGAGATAACAGACTTTCAGGGCATATCATCAAAAACGGTCCAATGGCGAATCTGTTTTGGATTAGCTTTGGAAAACAGCAGAAAAGAACACACTGTACATCTGTTCTAAGGCTTGGTTGGAGATACTGCATTGACACGTTGTGTTTTAGTAGCTGAGGTAGCAGTGGCTCAAAGCACTTGTTGCTATGCTGTTTTGTCATTAAGAATTTTTTATACTTTGACACTGGGTTTAGCGTGCACCAGTCTTCTGTTTTTTTTTTTTTTTGGATGTGTGAAGTGCAAAGTGTGGCAGAGCTTCTATGCCTAAAATGATACAAGTTTATTAAGAACATGAAACTTTGTTAAAAGCTTGTTTTTGTGAGATTTTGTTCTATTTTGGAATAAATGTATAAAGTGTTTTGCTCATTTTTGTCCAACAGCTTGTGCTGGAGCACAAGGATGCCATCGCTCCAGAACCCAGTGATCTTCTGCATGAACTCCTGGATGACTTGGGAGATGTTCCTGACATGGAGTCACTCATCGGTAAAGTGCACCTACTATGCGTCATGATCATAAATGATACAGTACAGGGTGGGCCATTTATATGGATACACCTTAATAAAATGGGAATGGTTGGTGATATTAATGTCCTGTTTGTGGCACATTAGTATATGTGAGGGGTCAAACTTTTCAAGATGGGTGGTGACCATGGTGGCCATTTTGAAGTCGGCCATCTTGCATCCAACTTTTGTTTTTTCAATAGGAAGAGGGTCATGTGACACATCAAACTTATTGGGAATTTCACAAGAAAAACAATGGTGTGCTTGGTTTTAACATAACTTTATTCTTTCATGAGTTATTTACAAGTTTCTGACCGCTTATAAAATGTGTTCAATGTGCTGCCCATTGTGATGGTTTGTCAATGCAACCCTCTTCTCCCACTCTTCACACACTGATAGCAACACCGCAGGAGAAATGCCAGCACAGGCTTCCAGTATCCGTAGTTTCAAGTGCTGCACATCTCGTATCTTCACACCGTAGACAATTGCCTTCACATGACCCCAAAGATAAAAGTCTAAGGGGGTCAGATCGGGAGACCTTGGGGGCCATTCAACTGGCCCACGACGACCAATACACTTTTCAGGAAACTGTTCATCTAGGAATGCTCGGACCTGACACCCATAATGTGGTGGTGCACCATCTTGCTGGAAAAACTCAGGGAACGTGCCAGCTTCAGTACATAAAGAGGGAAACACATCATCATGTAGCAATTTCAAATATCCAGTGGCCTTGAGGTTTCCATTGATGAAGAATGACCCCACTATCTTTGTACCCCATATACCACACCATACCAGCACTTTTTTGTTCCAACAGTCTTGGAGGGATCTATCCAATGTGGGTTAGTGTCAGACCAATAGCGGTGGTTTTGTTTGTTAACTTCACCATTCACATAAAAGTTTGCCTCATCACTGAACAAAATCTTCTGCGTGAACTGAGGGTCCTGTTCCAATTTTTGTTTTGCCCATTCTGCAAATTGTGTGCGCCGATCTGGGTCATCCTCGTTGAGATGCTGCAGTAGCTGGAGTTTGTAAGGGTGGCATTTGTGAGTAGGTAATATCCGCCGAAGGGATGTTCGACTAATGCCGACCCATCTTGAAAAGTTTGCCCTCCACATATACTAATGTGCCACAAACAGGACGTTAATATCACCAACCATTCCCATTTTATTAAGGTGTATCCATATAAATGGCCCACCCTGTATATTACAGACATCCAGAATTAGTTTGGAAGATAATGGCACGGTGGCTTAGTGATGAGCACTCTCGCCTTCCTCCACCAGGGTCTGGGTTCAATCCCCCCCTCAGCGTCTGTGTGCACGGGGTTTGCATTTTCTCCGTGTTTGGTGGATTTCCTCCACATACTCTGGTTTCCTCTCACAGTCCAGAGATGTGCAGATTACTCTAATTGGTTTTCCCAAAATCCCTGTAGTGTGTAAATGTTAAATGGAGGTCCTACTGTACCACGGCCGTAAAAATGGGAATAAATACAATGGTCACCATTGGCCTTTACGGTGCTTAGTTGGCCTACAGAGGTTCCTAGTTGGATGGATGGATGGAATAATATGATGATTAAATATTTTACAAAATTTTTCAAGATGATGCTCTGAATAAATGTTAAATAAATGCAGGAACATAAACATTATACATTAAATGGCTTTATTCTCCCTTAGGGTTATATTAATGCTTTTGGCACAGACTGAGACTCTTTCTCCTATATTCAGGCGAGGGTGCTGTGGATCCAAATGATCCCAACAAAGAAAACACACTGAGTCAGTTGGCTAAAACTGAGATCTCTCTTACTCTCACAAACAAATTTGAGCTGATGGATGGTGATGACAGAGACATGAGGGGCCTGATGATGAAGTAAGTCCATACAATACCATACAAGCTTTGATTAAATGTACATGTTAGATGTCATCCTCCTTTTTAAAAATATTTTTCCACTGGGTGGGTTTAGCCTGACCGTAAATTATATAACTGTCATAGTCACTGTTATTTTTAAAGATAGTGGAATAGGAAATGAAGACTATCTCTCACAAGCCATGGTGGGAAGTGATGTGCAAGCCACTGTTATCTCTTCCTATGTTCAAATGGTTACTCTGATGTTTTTCAGCCGTACTATACAGTATAACCGACATTCGAAGAAATAAGGAGAATGCCACACATGATAGTCTCTACGCTTTACTGATCTCCACAAGTGCTTTTATCATAATACCCTTTAGGGACCCCAGCCTAATGTTTTTTTTTTCTTCTCATAGGAATGTAGTGCAAAGGGGTCTCTTAGCACAAGCAGGAAGAGTGAGTCAGATTGTCCCCCACTAGTGCAGACAGAACAAGGACTTGACGTCAGGGCTTGCATTCTGAATGCTAACGCAACATTTCCTGTCATGGTCCACCATAAAATAAAGATTCAGATATATACAGTAGGATACGTGATGTAAAAAGATTACGAATAGTTTTATTATGAGCTCTTTAAAAGGGTGTATTTAAACAAAGATCTAGTATTGGATAAGAGGTCAGCTCATGCCCATAATTCTGTCTTTGTTTATGTACTGTAGATAGCGATCTCATGCCCATATTGAGCATTTTCACTGAATCTCTGGTAATTATATCCGAATGTAAGGATATAAAACTAATGATGAAAGCCCTCTTCTGGCTCTCTTTAACTGTTTAAGTTCCTTTCCTGCGCATAAAATGTTTATACTGTTCATTTTAAAACTAATGGAAAAAAAAAAAACTCATACAGTTACAGATGTAATTGACATGATTAGTCAAAACCATTAGCACAGAAGCCTAAGTTTAGACCACAAGATCAGTAGCAGATCTGAAATTATAATTTAGTTTTTTCTTCCTTTACCTTTTAAAGAACAAAGAAGCTGATAATGGATGTGGTGAGAATCCAGCCAGGGGACACACTGACAGATATTTTAGAGACTCCAGCTACTCCTCAACAGGTAAAACTTTAAACCTTTAAACTAACCTAAACCTAACCTTAAGGTTTTCCTGGTGTTATAATGTTTTCTTATTCAACAGCCTAATATATTAATAGCTCATTATAAAGCTCTGTGATTCAAACTGGTTAATGTCAAATCTCTGAAATCTGCCATTCACACAGGTTTCTGGTTATTCTCTGTTTAAAACAACTACAGTGCTCAAAATATAAAGCTTATCATGCCATACACAAGTCTCTGTATAGATGTCTGACTTCCAAAAACCTTCTTGCTAATCATTGTTGAAAATAACTGATCACACTCTTTAAGCCTGGATGACTCAGACTCATTACTATGTCATGCAGGAGTCGGAGCATGATAAAATGGTGGAGAGGCGGGCTGCGCAGGACGCGACTGCTCCGGAGGGGCTGAAGAGCAGCCAGTCTGTACTGGAGGACACACAGCTGCCCCTTGAACAAAAAAAACGAAAGATCCTCAGGAATCTGCGCACTCTGGAACAAGCCGGCCTGGTCAGCTCTGCTAACAAGTACCAGGAGCTCATTAATGACGCCTCCAAGGTAGAACACTGCTGTCGACTTGTCGATATTACTGGTATTGTAAGGCGTCTCTGGTTTCTCTGGTAAAATTCTGACCACAATAATAATCCTAATAATCATAGATTAAAGTTCTTAAAGTTAAATTTTACACACTTACATTCCTCAGGGAAAATGCACAGCTGTGCTTTTAAATGTGCTATTTATAATGTGATGCACAGCACAGAATGTTAATATTTGTGGTGGTGACCTCACACTGGGTTAGCTAAAATAAAAAAATAAATAAAAATACTTCTTCATGACTCACTGTAAACTAAATTTTACACTGCATTTTTGAAGGAAGGAGGTTAATAATTTTGCCCCTTTAAACAACAGGACATTCGCCACCAGAGACGCTACAGGCAGAGAAGGAAAGGAGAACTGGTGAAGCTCCAGCAGACTTTGAGTGCCCTTAACTCCAAGACAGCTTTCTACCAGGACCAGATCAACTACTATGACACCTACATCAAAACATGCCTTGATAACCTTAACAGGAAGTAAGTCGCCAAAATGTTGGATTCATTTTTATTAATTCCTCAAAAGGGTCGTTTTGGTCAACACACACAATTCAACTTGACGGTGCGTCTTCACAGGAACTCTCGCAGATCCATCAAAATGGACAAAAAGGACGAAGAGAAAGGAAGTAAGAAGTCGAAGCAGCAGTCTTTGAAGTACACGGGTGCCAGGTTGCACGAGAAAGGCGTCATACTGGAGGTCGAAGGCCTCCAGACGAACCAGTGAGTCTGCATTCAGTTATAATGGGGAATGCATTTTAAAGAATAATTTATACTCCCAAGAGCAGCTCAGATGGAGAGAACTGTGTACAGTTCTAAGAATAGTGTGAGTAGGTGTTAGGGGGAGGCCAGAGCAGTGGCGTGGGTCTGACACTGGCAGGAAGATCACTCTGTAGGAGCACTGGGCTTTACAGTTTTGATCTTTCTACTCCAAACGAGAGCTTGATTAAGTGCAAAGCCAGCTGCAAAACAAGCACTTGTAGCACTGATAAGGAAACTTTATAAGTGGGTGATACGGTTTCACAGTATGATAACCTGTCTAACACTATCATGGAAATATCTCTAGATCTCTCTAAGGACCACTAAATCTTTTACTTCTAATTCTAACACCAACTTTGCAATAAAACCTTTACATTGCCAGTACTGACACATGTTGTCATAGTAAGCTGGAAAAACAAATTGGACTACTGATTGGAAGGTCCCAGGTTTAAACCTCAGCACCACCAAGTTGGGCCATTGATTTATTTTTTGTTTTTTTGTTAAGGGCAAGGCCCTTAACTCTGAACAGCTCAAATGTGTAATGAAATTAAATGTAAGCCGCTCTGGATACGGGCATCTTCCAAATGCTGTAAATGTGATGCACTGCTTAGCTGCAAATAGATAGATGTCTGGTTTTGTTCTGATCAGAAGTGCAATGTTCTTCGGTGCATTTGATAGCAATCACACCAGATAACTTTACGGATATCCGTAAGGATAAGGAGCGGCAGCAGAGGGAGCGATGGAATGTGTTTGCAACAGTAGGAGTTTACATAGCTGAAGTGTTTCAGTGCAGTTCACATCCCCCTCGCAAAGAAACAGACGATACTTTAATATGACTTCAAGATAATTTTTTTTTTTCCAAGAAATTTTTGAGGAGTTACATCTGGACACACTATAAAGTCATGACACCATAACAACTCTACTTGACAAATAAAGGCAAGGGATCGAGGGGAAGGCATTACATAAACATTTCACTGAGGTTCAGTATTTTTCACGGTGCCTGACTCATGACCCAGCTCTAGTCCCTCAATATGTGGCTTCATGGGACCTTTGGGGACGTGTCGCAGTGTCTGGCATCGGGATGCTGGTGGCGGATCTTTGTGGGTCATCATAGAGAAGACTTTGCCTGCTAAACCCTATACACAACAGGCTGTGATGCATTGGGTGTTCTGATACCTTTCTATCATTGCCAGCATTTACTTTTTTCAGCAATTTGTGCTGCATTGTTTTTTCTGTTGGATGGGACCAGATGTGGTGGCCTTTTATCGACGCAGGCATAGATGAGCCTCGGGTGCCCATGATCCTGTCACCAATTTATATAACTGATAATCAATGTTATTTAATTCACCTGGCGGTGGTGTTAATGTTATGTCTGTTCAGGTTTAGGTCTACAGTTTTTCTGAGTCTCCTATATATTTATGTTTTCACAAAACAATTGCTGGATATTATTTTTCCTTTTGCTTTGTCCCTAGGCTGAAAAATGTAATGTTCGACATCTCACCCTGTGAGGAAGTTGGGGATTTTGAGATAAAGGCCAAGTTTATGGGAGTCGAGATGGAAAAAGTGCAATTGCATTTCCAGGTAAATCCCTTGGACACATGAGAATATGTGTACAGTCAGCACATCTTTGCTTTTCCCATTAATTTCATTCATAAAGGAAACACTGCTGAGAAATAACCTGCTTTGTTGTAATTGTTTGAAAACACGTGATCTTGATGTATTTTGGTTTTATGTTCGTACTATTATTTCCTCAGTTTTATATACGATATGCCTTTTTTTCTCACTTGCAGGACTTGCTGCAGCTGCAGTATGAAGGAGTTGCAGTCATGAAAATGTTTGACAAAGCCAAAGTCAATGTTAACCTCTTAATTTTTCTACTAAACAAAAAGTTTTATGGAAAATGACTTTCCCACGTGAATATTCAATGAACGCTCTTATGCGACATTTAGTAGGAATGAAGTGCCTTCAATTTACTGTAAGTTGGCTTTGTAAATCCAGGAACAGCTAGAGCAGGAAATTCTGGGATTCTGGGTATTTAATTATTCTGTATCTAAACATATCAATAGTTTAAATATCAAGGCTGTATGTGAACAGTTAGCACACTTGCTAAGATACTGTGAGATTGTTCATGACTGAGATTTACAAAAGCATAACAGCACAAAGATCATTGCAATATGTTTGAGCATGTGTCACGATGTACACACTTCCTCTCAGTTAAGGCGATCTGAACCAAATGATATTTTCGGGTACTTTTGCAGGCCCTGAACTGTAATCAGACTGAAACCATGAAGACCAGCACATCATTCCACTGAATCGCTTGGCTGACATATTTTACTTTTATGTACCCCTTCGCCCAGTAATTGTACATGAATTCTATTTTGAATGGTATTAAAATTGACATATTTTATATTTAGGTAGTATTGTATGTGAAACACTGTTTTATATTACTGTAAAAAAAAAAAAAAGGGGGAAAATGTTTTTCAATGAATTTCACAATGCACTACTGCCTCCAGTTCCTGAATGGAAATTTGCCAAAACAATTAAATGGAAACAGATAAAAAAAAAGGGGATAACATCCACCATTTCTAAGTGATTAAGTTGTTTGCCTCTTCTGAATAATCCCCGAGCTCTTGACATGATACACTGAAATTATAACTATTACATAATAAATAAATCACATCACCAGTTGTCTTGCTTGTAAACTTCTGCGTCTCCACAGTTTTTTTTCGTCTACAGTGCCACCAGAATTATTGGCCCAGCTTATTAAAATGTTGAGAAATTGGGCATGTGTGGCCCTCTGAAGAGATACAGAAACATAGGGAACTGATTAATTCATTCATCTCCTATACTGTTTATCCTTGGTACACGGTTGCTTTGGCCTGGAACCTATTTAAGGAGATTTAGGACCCGAGACAGGGTACACTCTGGACAGGGTGCCAATCCATAACAGGGCACACACACATACACATAATGGACAATCAAAAAAGGCCACCGTGCTAAACACTATGCCACCTCTTGGTATTCTTGAACTAAATTATTTGTATTATAAAAATGGTTAGACCTTCATCTGAACTGTTTTATCCTGGTCATGTGAGCCTGAAACTTATCCAGGTAGCTACAGGACCAGCAAGGGACACGCCGGGACACACACAAAGAAACATGCACACATACGTCACACACGTTTTACTGGCATATTGTTTTCCTGGCATACCATGGCCGTGAGTTAATCTTTATTATTATTATTATTATATTTATGGAGAATACTACGAAAAAATTAAATCAACTGTAAAACAATAATTGTATGTTCGATTAAATAAGGAGCTAAATTAAACAAAAGTGCTGAATCCCTAAATGTTTGTGTGGACTGACCTTAATTATATCAGAGAACGAGTGCTTTATTAATTACAGGAAAGTGCACTTGTTTGGCCACACAGTTACTGTAAGTCTGTGACAGAGTTTAAGTCTTTTTCTTTCTGTATTACTTACAGTTGATATTTAACACATTTATACAATATGTTGAGTCACAGTATCATAATTAGGGTGATCAACAGTGGCATTTTTGGTCAAATTCCAAAGTGAAAATTATCCATAATTTTTTTTTTCAGTACAGGATATCCACACAAAAGAAATAGTCTACAGGAAGTAGCTTTTATCTCTTGGGAATGTTCTGCATTTCGGGGCGTTTATACGATTACAAAAACAAAAGACGTACGGCAGAAGGAGGGAACTTGTGCAGCTGCTCTGTTACTCCGGCAGTAACACACGAACCAAGTCTCTGGAGCACTCAGCGATCAGACGCGTGTTGGGTTTTATCCGCGGTGTGGAGGTTATTTTCTCTCTCTCGGTGAAAGCGCGTAATTTGGACATCATGGTGCGGTACTTTATTCTGGCTTCTCTTCTGCCGTTAATCGCTACAGCAGCCCTGATGCCCAACAGCCACAGCAGCCACGGCCGTGAGTTAATCTTTAGTATTATTATTATTATTATTATTATTATTATATTTATTTATGGAGGATATTTCGAAAAAACGAAATTAGCTGTAAAAACAATCATGAATTGGTTAATTAATTCACTGATAAAGCAATTAAAAAACTACATTTGTGTTTGATTAGTTGCTTAACCCCTGGCTCTGACTGATTTCTCAGGTAACAAGAGCAGCCCGCGGACGTTTTCAGGTGTTTTCCGAATGGTCACTGACGAGCCGATTGACTATCTGGACGTGCAGGAGGGCAGCGGCTCAGGCTTCAGTCAGGAGCGCGACAGGGAACAGCGCCACCATGCGGGTAAACGCGTCTATCAAATCTCCAAAGAGGCCTCCGAGTTCCTGACGAGCCCCCTGGTGACCGTGTTCATCCCGAGCGTCTACACGCTCATCTTCATCATCAGCGTCCCTCTCAACGTGCTCGCCCTGGCCCTGTTTCTCCGCCGCGTGCACCCGAAGAAGCCGGCTGCGATCTACATGCTGAACCTGGCCGGCGCCGACCTGCTCTTCGTGCTGCTCCTGCCCTTCCGCATCGCCTACCATTACAACGGGAACCACTGGATCTACGGCTCCGCCATGTGCCGCGCGGTCACCGCCGCCTTCTACTGCAACATGTACTGCTCGGTGCTGCTGATCACGTGCATCGCCGTGGACCGCTTCCTGGCCGTGGTCTACCCGATCGACTCGCTCGCCTGGCGCCGCCCCAGAACCGCCTGGGCCGCGTGCGCCGCCATGTGGCTCCTTTCCCTCGGCGGGGTCACGCCGCTGCTCGTGTCCGAGCACACCGTGCGCGTGCACGGCCTGGACATCACGACGTGCCACGACGTCCTGGACATCGAGCACCTCCGCGGCTACTACCTGTACTTCTTCCCCATCTTCACCTCGCTGTTCTTCTTCCTCCCGTTCGTCTTCACCGCGGCGTGCTACGCCCGCATCATCCAGACGCTGTGCGCGCTCGGCGGGGAAAACCGAGCGCGGAAATCGCGCGCCGTTGCCATGGCAGCCACGGTGTTCGTCCTGTTCGCCGCCTGCTTCGCGCCCGCCAACATCATCCTGCTCACGCACTACGTGCGCTTCGCGCGCGCGCACGACGACGCCTCGTACGCCGCTTACCTGGTGGCCACGTGCGTGGGGAGCCTGAACTGCTGCCTGGATCCGCTGGTTTATTACTTCGGCTCGTCGCGCTGCCAGAAGCAGGTGCTGGCCTTCTTCAAGTGCCGCCCTGAGCTGCAGCGCTCCCAGACCTGCAGCACCAGTACCACCGGCGGCAGCACCAGATCCAGCAAGCTCGAGACTTTCAAAAGCAACTTAAGCAGCCAGTACAGTAAGCTGATTGCGTGAGCTATAAACGCACCAGACTCCACAGGAAAAGTACTTGATATGGATTGGGATTGATTGCACCAAGTGCCTTATACTGTACTCGCCATAATGACTGCGTTGCTAAACAGCACAAGCTTGAAAAAAAAAGAAGCTCGTCTGCATTTGTTTTAGTTGCAACATCAAACTGGCCGAGAAATTTTTGTATGTATGTTTACATCCCCTCCAGAAACAATAAAAAGCTATCTGTTGCTTGCACAGCAAATTGCAATTGCAAAGAAAACACTGACAAGCTTCCACCTTCCTCCCTTAAGCCTTGTCATAATGAAAAGGAAATATTTGAGGAAATGGAGTATCAGTTCAGGGTTTCATAAAAGACATTTCAAATGACAAACTCCACTATTGCAATTGTATTCTGTAAACAAAATGTATTGTTACAGGAAATGTGCAAGAAAAAAAGTAATCAATAATTGAAGCTGCAACAATATACACAGTAATTTAAAAAGAATTTGGCCACTGTAAAACAAGAAACATAAGCAATTTAACAACATTCCTTTAGATGGAATCTTAGTGGTCAATACCAAACAAACAAACAAACAAACAAAAAAAAGCATCGCCTTTGTAGACAGCTGGCTAACAGTGATGTTTCCTAAAAAAGCAGCCCCCCCCCCCCCCCCATTTTATTTCTTTCATACTAGAAGAAATCCTTCACAAAATGACTCATGAAGATAACATTACACAATAACAAAACATGCATCAAGACAGACAGAGAGACAGACAAACAGCATGAGAGGTGAAGCAGAAATCCTGCAGAAACATTTGGGCTGTTCTTTTCCACACTTATGCCTTGAGCTACCGAGTGACATTAAAAAAAAAAAAAAAAAAACAAGCCTAAAGCCTGCTTGTGGTTTTGTTTCAGACTGGCTGTGCTGGATCAGGCAAATGTTTGTTACACTTCAGTGCTTGCATGGGAAACATCCATGATCCAAGTGCGTTTGTGTCTTCTTTGTTCCATTCAGTGTCACACACTCATCGTCATGTTGGGAGAGTACTGCAGAGAGGCAGAAGGCTTTCTTATACACGGTATAGAAAAATTGCACAGGCAAGCAAAGCATTGAATCAGTATCCGTACAAGTATAAGAAATGTTATTTGTAAAAGAGTAACATCACTTTACGTTAAATAAATATGTAACGATTTCTTGTAACATATAAGAGTTAGTTTGTGAAAGGGAAGTTTCCACCCTGACAACTTGCACATTAATCATTTAATTAACACAATCTTTGATTTGTAATCTGAGGGGTTTTTAAAAATTTGTTTTTTTTTTGTTTGTTTGTTTAAACCTTATTCATGGACACAATGGTACTATGCATTGGTCTATTTTTACTTTGGATAATGGTTTCCTGCCTTATCCACAATGGTATTTCACTACCATCTGAAATATAAAAAAAGTCATGCAGCAGATCTTCAGTGCATTAAACTGTCCATCTCTTCCATTTCCTCATCTGTATACTCTGCTCAAATATACTGCCTGTCCAACAACAACAAAAAAATAAGGTGCACAGAACCACTCTTTCACAATTTAAGTCTTAGAAAATGCCTGTGTCATTAGGGAAGAAAAACTCCACTGATATGTTAACCTGGTCATTGAGTGTAATCAGGTCATCACCTGACTTTTTTAATTTTATTGTATTGTTACATAATGTTATTGAGTCTAGACCTGAATAACTGAAGCAAGATGCTTGGACAGCGGCCTATATGCATGATGGGTGCATCACTTCATGTGCTTCCCTTCTTACCCTGACGCACCCATCACTCTGGAATAGAGTCGATCTGGACTCGCATCAGACCACATCAAATCTCTATGCTCCCTAGCAAACTGAATCCTTTTTTTCTGATTAGCCTTACTAACAAGTGGTTTTCTTTTAGACATGCAGCTGTTTAGTCCCAATCCTGTGAGTTTTTTTCATCACATTGTGTGTGTATGGAAATGTTCTTATATTCACTATTAGACATAGCTATGGTTTTTACTGTTATTTTTTTACTATGCAACTTCATTAAGTTTTTAAGTGATCACCAGTCATAATTTTTCTTCCACAAAATTGATGTTTTAATACTATCCTTCCAGGTTTTGATATTGTGTTGAAGAGTTCTTTACCAAGTTCCAGTAATTTAAATAAATGTACCCTTTTGACAGGCAGTGTAGATCAAAGCTTTAAAATGACTAAACACATCCTGAATCCTCATGAATACCTAATTTAAATGTATGTCGAGTTTGAAGGTGGAGTTTTCTTTTGATTTCTTTTCTTTTGAGAGCGAATAAAGTGTCTATCACAGACTAACCTTAACTTTGTCATGAGCTATAGAACATGTTCCTTACTATGAATTATAAACTGAGAATTATTAAGTTTAGAATTCAAATATCTAGCACTTTCATTTAGCTATAGTCCACACTAATTAAATAAACATGTTAACTTACCTATATGTTCTTGTGTGTCTGTTTTTATTTTACATAGGGATATGTGTGCTGTGTTGCGTGCATACAGGTATAATGTATTCGTCCCTCTATAGGTGTTATTCAGACTCTTTTAAAAAAGAGACAAGCTCCACAGATGATCAAATCCTTTATCTAGACGCTAGATAATCTCTTATTGTTCTCCTTAAATGTTTAGACATTTCAAAAGAGAAACTATAAGAATTACTGCGACATACACTTTCGTTCTGAAAGGGGTTGAGGAAGCTGCTTGGCATTTCTCCATCCCCTCTCGGTGTACTGGGCTGGGTGTTCATACTCAGGTTCCCAGGGGAGCTCTAGGAAATATACAGATAAACATTACGTCAGTAAAATTCCCCTGCCTTTACACAACCATGAATTAGAGTCTTTCGGGAAAGCAGAGGAAGCCTTTTGTACCTTTGGGAGGCTGTCAATGTCACCTGATGCTGATAAGACAAAAAGAAAGCGTGAATCTATTTATGGATGTCAGGACAGCAGAAAACTACCTTTTTTTTCCCGCTTTACATAGCAGGAGTCCGTAATATGTCGGTGATGCTCATACCTAATGAGCCATTCAGAGGATGAGCTTCTATTCCAGCAACTCCTCCCATTGCACCATCAACACAAGGACCAACAGGAAACTAAAGATTTATGAAAAAGGACAATGACACAAATACACGCATGCATTTAATTCTTTTCAAACTTAAGTTCTGACCTAAAGATGTTCTTCTATTCATCTCACTTCCACTGTAGCCTCAAATGTAACAGTAAAATATTTGATATTTATATGTTTGTGAAGATTAGATTAGTATTATCAGAATAAGTTCTTATCACATCAATGAGACAGTCACAGTTACTGATAAGAACTCAATGATGCATGCAGATTGATATAGATTGGTGGATGAAATGTAAACATGACAAAGGCAGTACATCGACTTTAACCACAAAATTCCACATAAACACACCAAACCATCATGCCATAACATCATGACCACCTGCCTACTACTCTTTTGCCAATATTACAATGATGCAGTGTGTTCTGATACCTTTCTAACACAACCAGCATTCATTTTTTCATCGATCTGATCTACATTTAGATCGGACTACACGGGTCAGCTTTCGCTTCCCATGTGCATCAGTAAGCCTTGGCCACCCATGACCATTGGTTTTCCTTCCTTGGATTACTTTCTGTATGTCCTAACGATTGTGGACCAGGAAGACTTGCAGTTTTGGAGATGATCTGACCCAACCTCTAGCCATGACAATTTGGCCTTTGTCAAAGTAATTCAAATCCTTATGCTTGCCTATTTTTTCTGCTTCCAACGCACCAACTTAGAAAAAGTTCTCTGGTTGCCTAATACTGTATATCCCACCCATTTTCAGCCACCATTTGTAACGAGATACGGAGAATGTAGCTACAGTACTGTGGCGAGGGACGAATTGTAATGATTAGACAACTGGGTCAGAGCAACTTCAAAAGTGCAGCTCTTGCAGGATGTTCCCAGGTTGCAGTAGACAGGACATACCAAAAGTGATCCAAGTGAGGAGAACTAGTGAACTGGTAACAGAGTCATGGGGGGCTAAAGCTCACTGGGGAGTGAAGTCCAATTCAAAAGAAGCACTAGTGTAGATCAAATTGATGAAAAGGTTAATGCTGGTTGTGATAGAAAGGTGTCAGAAAGCATAGTGCATCACTGTTGAGGGTGAACCTACTCAATATTACACAGGTGGTCATAATGTTATGGCTGATCGGTGTATAACTTCGGAATGCCAGGATTTTTAAATATGCAATGAAAATGTTCCATTGTTCTCTGCCATTTACTCTTAAATACCACTAAATGATCAAAATTTGAGAGACTGTAATGCCTTAATCTATACCCTTTTATCAATGTCTAGTATCGGCATTATCCTTTCCACAATCTTCCATTCCTCTCCCATATTTGAACAGAAATGGTTCTGTTCAACACGCCTATGTAAAACTGATCACATTCCTTTTTTTTTTTTTTTTTTGGTTTTACTGTAAATGAAGATCTTGGCAGCCACAGAGTATTTTTAGCTAGTACTACAATTTTGACATTGAAAGCCAATTCATCACTGTTAGCAACTTAGCTTACTTTTCCCGCTAGGCAGTACTGGAGTCTTGATTTGCATATTCACAGCAGCACAACTAGGCTAATTACCCAATAGCACTCAGAATTTTAGGCATTACTAACTTTAAGCATCAACCTGGTGAGTTAATTAACTGGTTAGTGCATTTGTTTTTCTACTGTAAATAATTTGCTGCGTCATCCTCGAACAAACTGCATATCGGATGCGATCGTATCATATAAACCTATTATGACTAGATATAACAGATTTATTTGTCTTTACGTAGTTTTCATGAAAAACTGTTAATATAGCAATGTGTTATCTCTGCAAATAAAGTCAGCTAATTCTCATATAAGATCATATTCTTGAAAACAGAGGTATTCCCAGCAAATAATAAAAGGGTGCTGGATGGGTCTTACATTCGGTCTGTTTCCGTTCGATGGGACTGAATTCATCACACTGTACATGTTGTCCCCTGAACTGGTTGACTCTGAAATGAAACCATAACAGCATGATTAAGTAGTAAAGTGCAATATAAATACATTATGTATATATGGCCAAACGTTCGTGGACACTCGGCTATCACACCCATTTGCGTCTGCTGAACGTCCCATTTTACAGTAGATGTAGTCCACCTTTGAAGATCTGTTGGACTGACATCCACTCAGGCTTTTCACTGATTTTGAAGTGCATGTGCCTTGGAGATTTGTGCTCACTCAGCCATAAGAGGTCAATTAGTGAGGTCATGAGCTCAGGGATCCGTGAAGGATACTCGAATTCTTCCACTTCAGTTGTAATCTTCATGGAGCTCACTTTATGCGCTGGGACATCATCCATCATGACAAAGGTTTGGCCTCTTAAATCCGGTACAGGGAAATTGTAATACTACAACATGTAAAGACAATATACTGTAGATGGTTGTGTGCTACCAACTTTGTGGCAAAAGTTTAGCCATGGTCAGGTGTCCGCATAGTTTTGACCATCCTCTTAAATCCTCTCTGTAAACATTTGGATGATTTAGTGTTGCTGATGGTCCCGGACCCTATCATGTCTACAGATCAGTGTTTTTACCTGCAGGACTCGGCATGACCGGTGTCCCTGGAGCCCCTCCTCCACTTCCCGTTGGCCCCTTTGAAAACACCAAATCAGCTCAATCAAACTGCCTGGCATTCCTTATGTGGAACAGATTTTTATCAAGAAAACACCTACTGTGTAACTTCCTGGAGATGATGATGAATATGGAATCTGCAAAAACAAAGCAAGTGTGACAAAAACAAAGAGAATGTGAGAACAAACTGTTTATATAATAGTTTATTGTGAATATTTATTGCTTCTGCTTTTCTATGCGTTATAATGCACTCACTGAGTTGGTGTTCGGTGGATTTATCCAAGACCTCCCTCCTCCCGGAGCCCTACACACAACACAACAGAAGACATAACAGAGCAGTTCCAGACTCCCACATGTAATAGACAGATGAAGGAGTGATAAAAATCTTTTTTTTTTTTTAAACATGAGGGAGTCGTTAAAACTTAATAATAATGGCTTCAGTGCACACTCACATGCCAGGCATTGCTGGTCCCATTAATGAATGTACAGGAGGCCTCATTCCACCCGCCAAGTTCTGCAAGAAGCCGTCATGAGTGGATTATCAGTTTAGTCATAATTGCCATCTACAAGTGGAGTTGGTAAGAGGATATAATGTGCCCAAACCTGTGGTCCAATAGGAACTATTCCTCTTGGAGGCATCATTCTCTGCATTGGCCCATTCATGTGAAGATGGCCTGAGAAAGAAGAAGATCTGTCAGGAAAACCCTTTAAACATACTATATGGCATTTAAGTGTCCTAGAAGCTCAGGAAGTGCTGGCGTTTCAGAGGTTCTGGACTAAAAATCTAAATTTTTACGGTAAAATCCCAGAGAATCACTTCTGAAACTGTCAATTTCTCATTTATATGCAAGGACATCTCACCTGGCTGCCTCATGGGATCCATCCCACTTAAGAGTGGCTGGTTGCCTGGGCCCATCGCCTGGACAAAATTTTCAATAATTAGCGTGTCACGATACCTTTACAGAGACTCTGGATAATTAACGCATGCAATAGTGAAATTTGCACTGAGGATGCAAGACTGTACCTGACTGGGCATTCTGAGCGGAGCTCTGGGGCCTCCAGGGCAACGCGGGGACATGAACTGCTATTAAAATGCAAGAACATGCACTTCTGAAGAAAAGACTTAGAGCTGATATTAAGTGGATAAATATACCGGAAAAGAAATTACCAAGGTCTCACTGTATTGTAATTGTCACCTGCATTACCCTACACCACTTTAAGTAAGCAATAATTATATGTTTGTCCATTGTTTCAGACGAAGCTTAATTACTTGAACTAATGACCATCTCTGAACAGCACCACTAGAGGGCACTGTGAGATCTACTTTCATCAACAAACATCAGTTTTACACAGGCCACCATACATTATGGCGAACCGTTGAAAATATACTTCAGTGAGCAGATTTCTTCTGCTATGGCTATATGATTTTATGGTACACCATACGGTATCTAAATACCAACAAAGCACCGGAGGCAAAAAAAAAAAAAAAAGCCCAATGAATGGTGTTCTTCTTTTTATCTCATACACAGACTGAGCAAGAAACCTGCAGCTTCGGATTCCTGTTCTCGGCTGACGGAAGTGGTATCTGACATGATCTTCTGCTGTTGTAGGTTCGACATCCAGTCTGACAATCCAGGGCTTTTCTGCTCAACATGATTGTAAAGAGTCTTTCTTTGAAATATCGTAGCCTTCCTGTCACCTTGAAAAGCTCTGTCAATTCTCTTTCATGACCAAGGTGTTCTCACCTGCAGAGCTGTTCCTTGGATGTTTTTTGTTTTTTGCACCATTCTGTTCTAAGCTCTAGCGACTGCTGTCCATGAAACTCCCAGTTCAACCAGTCTCATTTCACGCTGTGTTCAAAATCACTGGGATCATATTTCTCCCCATTCTGATGTCTGAGGCTCTTGATCCTATCTATATTATTTTATGCATGCAGCCGGCATTATGATGGTCTGTTGGACAACTACATGAATGAGCAGGTATACACAAGTCCAGCAATTGTATATTTCATAAAAACATGGGAAAAAAATGTAAATGTAATCCTTATGTTTGTACATCTACTCAGTTTATATTGATGCGTAAACTGATTGCAGGATAAACAGGCTTTTATTGGAGATAGACGTAGGGCAGGAGTGATGGTAAAGCTTTTCTGGGAGCTGAGCTCGAAGAATGTGAATGAAGAACGTCAGTTGTCATTAGTGGGCCAGAAGAGTGGCCCAGAGTTCATCTGCTGACATTAAATCAATCTGTTTATTCTCTGCTCTCTGAGTGGATCTCCATAAATTCCTCATTGATGTACTCCAGAGTATTGTTATTGGCAACCGTGCAGGAGTGCAGGCTTTTACAAAAGAAAAAAAAAATCGGCTAAACAAGTACAAACACAGACTTCCTTTGCAGCTAATGAATTCCCGATATCAAACAATAACACTGTAATACCAGTTTCTGGGAAGAAAAATTATAAAATAAGATTCATTATCATCTCCCTACATGTTACACCCCTTAAGTAGGGATAAACCTTACCAGTCTGACATTAAATGCCTTTATAACCGTGTTGGAAATGTCCAACTTTGGCAGTGGCACCAATGAAACAAGGAAAAATAAAGCCAACGGTTTGGGGTCAGAATAAAATAAAAAAAAAACATCACAAATTATCCTTAATTACAAATAATTACAAATATTTTTTTTTATTTTTAAATGTTTTCTTCTCATGTTTCAGTAAGGGCGTAGTCATGCATGTCAGTGTGTGTTTTTGTACCTGGAAGAATCCAGGGGGTAATGGCATTCCTTCTCCAGGAGGGAGGTTCCCACTTGCAGGGCTGGGCACGGCTGCTGCGCTCTGGGAGTAAAAACACACGACAAGCTATATCACTTTTTAGTCACCAAATATAGATAAATGTCTTGTAGTTAAGAGAAATGAACAGTAAATCTGGACTGCAGGGAGTTTAAGGGGATAACCACTGACACTCGGTAAACACTCACGCATAGTACAGTACATGCTCTTTACAGGATCGAAAACACAGACAGGAAATCCGAAACAATAGCAGGTTGAGAAAGCCCTCGCACCGTCTGGCAAACTCATTTGGCCCACTGAATAATTAACAGTGCTGCTGTTGGGTAACTAGTGTTTCATGTGAAGGTTTTAGCTTTCTGCTTACACTAAATGGGAAAGATGATAACTCTTTCCAGTTCATCAATCTTCTTTTGTACATTTTTATCTTGAATAAGACTTATTATTATTTTGAAACCAAGAAACCCTTTTATATATAATATCATGCATAAACATTGGATTAAAGGAAGTAAGTGAGATCCAGGTCTGAATAATTAAGAAATAATTTAAGGGCTAGAAATTATGACTACTACAACAGTGACTGTTCATGTCCTCAAAGAAAATAATGATTTTCATGGTAATAAACAAAATACTGAAATAGACACTCTAATATCTACTAAGATAGCTGTCAGTCAGCCAAACTGTAAAAAAAAAAAAAAAAAAAAAAAAGTACTATTTTTTCATAAATTATAATTACTTTAAAGGTCCCATATTTTACAATGTCTGTTCAATGCATTTATTCATATCTCAAAATCCCTTTGTATCACTCCGCCTACAAATGCACAGTTTCAGTGTCTATGTAAATGAGCTGCTGCTATGTCAAGTCAGCGGAGGGTACCTTCTTGTATGAGGTCACAATAGGGGGGAAAAAATGAAGTGGGTTGTTTAAACCCCAGGCGAATACAGATTTTAGGAAGGCTGGTCTGGGAATCCCAAAGGACTTTACGAGGCTGGAAAGATGAGACCTACACTTGGCAGTCATGTAACCTATTGGATTCCAACAACAAAGAAGATGATAAATATGCAAAAGGTTAAAAAAGCAGGGAGTTTATTCCTCAAGATTTTTTTCTTTGTATACACTGGAGTCCTATCTAAAATAAAAAAAAAAAAGACTGAAAACTGAAAGTGGGTTTCACATTGTAGGGGCCCTTTAAAATAATTAAGCTATATTATTTTAGCTGTATTCATTTATAATATAAACTGCCTGTTTATGTGGGTTTGATTTTTTCTCGCTATTGATAACTCACTCACTCACTCATCATCTATACCGCTTTATTCTGTATTCAGGGTCGCGGGGACCTGGAGCCTATCCCAGGAGGGCTATTGATAACATGACATCATAACTATTAAGATGAGCGTTTGGATAATATATTTTTATATTTACTTCACCAGCTGTAATAATAAGTACAGCAAAAAGATTAGAAACTTTAAAATGCCATCATTTTAACGATTTGATTTATTATTATTATATCCTTTAGCAAGTTATACAATCTTTTTTAAAAAAGGTGATCCGTTTCTTTTAAACAAAAAAAAAATGACACTGTTTCTGATATCAGAAACTACTGTATATCTGAACCGATTCCTAAGACGGGTTTGTCTATTCGTCTATTTCACATCTCAAAGCATGGCTCAGAGGACAGCATGTTGTTTCACTAATGAGTCAGTATTCAGAAGCATAGAAACAACAACAATACATCAGAACAGACATCACAGCTGCAACATCTGACCGCAGGCGAAGGACAGTGGAGGAGGACGTAGCATCTGTTTCAGGTTTGCATATGAAAGTGTGCACCATTTCAAGAAGCTGGCGAGCGCTGCGGTTGTATTATGTTCAGTTTATCCGAAAGGATTCGGTTCACACAAGGCATTCACTACAAGCTTACACCCCACACTGCGGTTTTAATTTGCCGCTACAAACTGTTTTTCGTACACACATTTTACAAGGATCATAAGCCGCCTTGCTGAGATTATTTCTAAATGGGCTTTGTCTGCTTATCAGTCCATATTGATTAGACGTGTTGTTTTAATGTGTGTCTCTGGATGAGTGTGTGTTAACTTCAGCAGAGAGAAGGATTCCATCTCTCTCATTATTAGAGAAACGTGGTGAGAATGACAAGTGCTCTCGTCTAGACAACCCCCACTGTAGAATAAGCATCTGTCAGAGGCATGGAAGAACTGCGTCTGCTGTCGAACTGAGACATTCTGTTAAACATTGTCCTATTTTTCTTTTTCTTAATAACATTGTTTATACAGTCTCTAGACAGCTGGTTGATTCCAATCATTCTGTCTGGAAATCTCAGACAGTGGTGAAATGATACTGGGACTGTCTTATTCACGATGCGCAGAGAACAGCTGAACTAAGTCGAGGTGATGATGTTGGAATCAGGACAACTTTTTATAATAATATTCTTAAAAAAATTTTTTAAACACTTTAACCCAATAACGACTTCAGATTATTATTTAGCTGTTCCCAGTAAAGCTAGATAGAAAAACTGGTCATCGGGAAGTTCAGGAATTTTCCCGGTGGACTTCCTTATTGATTGATTGATTGATTGATTGATTGATTGATTTATGCATGATTTATGGCCAGCTGACAGGACACACACAACAGGTCACCATTAGGACACTACCAAATCGAGACTTATGACTGGTTAAAAAATTTCTCATCTCTGCAACCTAATAAAGAGAAAAATCTGAGAATATAAAAGGCCTTAGCGGAACACAACAGAACTCTTGAAACTCTGAAGGAGTCTGGCTATACTGTATGCTGTATTATTAATTTTGGAAAATCTGTTCAGATCTCATTTTTAACCGTTTTTTAATCTGGAAAAAATCAATCAGTCAGTGATTCATTTACTTCCAAGTCGTTTTGCTAAATCATGTTCCAAACTACTCAGTTATTATCTTCAACCCAGTACAGTAACATTAACCATGTGAGGAATAGGAATGAGAGTGCAGACAACTTCCTGAGACATGCAAAGAAAAGACTTCCGCTGTACGGTACTATATATATATGACAAATAAAGAATTTTTGTGATTTACAACTAGCTAGGAAACAGCTCTAACATAACATAATGACAGGAAATATACACTTGCCAACACCTTTTTTTTTTCTCTCTCTCTCATCCATCCCCAGTATTTCCATCCATCCATCCATCCTCAGCTATGCCATTAACCCATTTCCCGTGTGAGCTTTGGGGAAAGATGTCATTTGAAAACAAACAGAGGGGAAAGAGAGATAAACTATTGCTCTTTTATTGCCAGTGAACTTTGGAAGCTTGGCGGAAAATGTGAGGAAGGAAAGAAATGCAAGATGATGACCATCAGGAAAAAGGAACATGGAAACCAGTTTTCCCAGGCCATGTCACGTCTGCGTCAATAATAATAATAAAAAAATGTTCTATATTGCACTAAAAATGAACAAAAAAAAATTTTTTTTTTGTACTCTAAAGCATAATCTAGAGTAGTGCTGTGCACAAAAACACCGAGCACGATAGTTCCGGACGTGTGCAATCGAAAGCATTTTGGCTTGGCGATAGCGTCCTAGCTGCCAGCATTAGTTTCCACTCACCATTAAGAGCGCTGGTTTGATCTTTCTCTTTAAAATGCAAATGAGACCCCCAAAAACAGCCCCGCGCTCTTTCCTCCTCAGCATTTTGGGTTGAAAACCTTCATTAACATGCTTAAATGCCAACAAAATATTACAAGCTATTTCATGCTGGCATGCTTCTCATCTTTCTCCTGTTCATGTTCAAGCGTGTGTGAACACAATGAAAATGAGTGCGCGGGCAACGCTGGCTTTCTGGCTGAACAGTATGTTAGAAGGGAAATCTACAGTAAGAGTTACACAGGCTAGTGAATAATGAAAAGAAAAGGGGATGTTTCGAAAGGAGTAGGAACGAGGTACTGTAGAATGTCAATGTCATGTCAAAATGTAAATGCAAAAAAATAAAAAATAAAAAATCATCGGATTATTATATATAAGTCTTATTTCTTAGTAATGATTACTATAGTGATTTTACAGGAACATCTTGAATATTTGGTGCATGAAGTACAGACATACTGCCTCTTAATATCTTCAAAGGATGACAGTAAGATGCTTCTTTTAGATAGAACATCCATATACAGCGAAAAAAAAAGAAAAAAAAAAAAAGCAATTAGGTTGTCTAGTAGAGCTTTCCTGAAACACACTAATGGATTGTGGATAAAAATAGTTTGTACTTATAATGCCGGTTGATGCAAGGTGTTCATTTAGAGAGAGATCGTCGTGTTGACGGTGTTAACATAAAAATATGACTGTGGAAAAAATGTCAGAAATCAAGATTAGGTTTACACGAATGCTCTCCTTACATCATATCATATGGGAGAGCTTGAACAATTGTAACCTGCTTATTTTCTCGAAAATTTTATTTGTGACTTCATTATGCACTTCATTATGCACGCCTTCTGTTTGCAAGGTTGTGAGAAATCACGGGTACAGCCTGGTACAATATATATATTTATTATTGAGACATGACCCAAATTTTTGTTGAGCTTAAGGAAAAAGTATTTGGAAATATAGTCTTCAAACTAAATAGCATTTAATATGTGGTCTCATACACCGTGCTGGCATTAACTGCATCAATCAGTGACTGCGTCAACATCAAACAGGTAGAACATGACAACCAAAAAATATGAAGCAACTCATATAATACTAAGACATGATGAACACGTACTAGATCAAATACTTAAACAGCACACAAATAGATGTGAGCTTTCCAAGAAAGACATATGTCACCTCTTCCACTGAACATACTACTACTAAATCACACATCTATGCTTCCTAATAGAGGTTATATGAAGGTTGTGCCGAATTCCCAGGAACGGTTTTGGAGGAGTTGCGTATGGAAGAAAAGCCTGACGATGGTGGATAGTGATCCCTTTGTGCCAGGGTTGCACAGGCGACATGAAACGTATATTAACGTTTGCAGAGTTATGTGTCCTTTAAAAAGTTTGTTTTAAATTAAGTTTTCAAACTACCATACGGTAGGAACTGCATCACTTTAGGCCGCTCCACTGAGTCGTAACGTGCACAGAAAATGATGAATGCACAAAAACATGAAGACAAAAAAAAAGAAAAAAAAAAAAAGAAAGTGCACTCTTTATTAGAATATATCCTCAGTGATTTAATATAAAGCTCTGGATGAAATATAACAAAGTCAGCCAATAAATACAATAAAATACAATCAAATATTCTCAAAACTAGATAGAAACTTATATTTCTCTAAAATGCTACCGTGATTATATTGTACTGTTTTTTTCAGTTTCTAATTTTTCTGAAATTAGCCTATCCTATGCAAATATCAAATCTATTTCTAATTTGTCTAATCATTTCCTATATGTTTGCTTACCAAAGGTGACATTCTCTGAGTAGTATCACATGTCTAGAAATAAATATCAGGAAATGAGAGCTGAAATTCTGACAGTGTATATGAATCATAAATGTCCTCAGTGTATAGCGAAAACAATGGAACTGGCCTTGCTGTTCCGATACTTTTGGACGACCCTGTATATTAATTACACTGCAGTTTAAATTGATTTTAGTAATGTAGATGAAAGTCTGCTGCAAATTTCTGGTGTTACAATTTACAAATGCGATGCAATGGTAAGATGTTTTCTACATATAGCCACATTGGGATATAATCATTGTAACTCAAAACTTTTCATTTCAGTAAAATTGTACATCAAGGCTGATTACATTGACAAAAGATAAAAAAAAAAAAGCAAACATACGCCATGATGCTATGGTGGAACTGAATCAGAACTTGAAGTCAGAGCAAAAAAGTTGTATGTACATACTGTAAGTATACACACATGCACACACACCTATACACTAGATTGTGCCCGAAACTTTGTTTGCATAAATTTAATTGCACACTCAAAAACGCATTTTAAATGCGGCATCTGTTGAATTTTTAGAATTAACTAGCATTTTCACGTGTTACCATGAAGTGCGCGGAATGAAGGTGCGAGATTTGAGATTTCAATCGCACACTCATAAGCGCTTATTAAAAATGTGTAAATGTTACCTCAAGCTCAGCTAAATACAACTGTGAAAACCCCATTAAAATTCGTTTAGTAGTTTTTACCTGATGCGTGCACAAACAGACAGACAAACAGACAAATATTTCAAAAACCATGTAGATCCATCGTGTTCTGTTACTTATATCTCCCCCCCCCCCCACCTCCGCCGCCAAATTATTTTTAATATATTCAAAGTACAGACACGCCAAATACAGAATAATAACAGATGTATTATATGTATAGATATGTTGATGCCATGAGATTTTTATTTTTTTTAGACATTAAAAATATAACATTAGCTATAAACCATAAACCATAAAATAATTGATACTACACATTGTTACACATCACAAATTCATTCCTTACCCATTAATTAGAATGATCACTAGCGAATGGGTTTGTGTATGATTTCTTTCGTATTAGCAGTGTACGTATATGTGCTATACTACTGTATATTTGTACTGTAGTATTAATAAGTTGCCTTTTTCAATAGACCAAGAAAATTCCTACATCCTCTTACGTTGAACTGCCATTTGACTTTTTTTTTTCCTTTTAATCTCTCTTTCCGTCCTCGTTCTAACGGTGTTTACCACAAAGGTATGACATCATGCTTTTCATCCCTTCACAACTCATTTATCATCTCTCCCAGGGTCCCCTCTTTCTCTGCAGCTGCTCTAATTCCCAGTAACAACCTCCCAGCTTGTTAAAAAAAAAAAAAAAAAAAATCAGAGGCACAAAAATGTCATGCCATTATTTGTCTCACCTCAAATTCTAAAGAACTATTCCTACAGACATTCTCACCCTAAGCAAGTCTTACTCACATAGTCATGGAACGCTTTGGCCTCACTTGAATGTTCACACGTTTCTCTCCTTTCAGGAGCTGCACAGTAGAGATCCCAGAAAACACTGCAAAGCAAGACAAATCTCTGCATTAATTAAGTCAAGCTTCGTCAGGCACATATGGAGATTGGTCACGCTGGATGTGAGCGGCTTACCACCACCAGGAGTGAAGGAACCCAGGTGGCTCTCCCAGCGTGATGTTCTTCTCCCATCGGATCTGTCAGGGTCAGACAGAGAACACCAGGCTGAGTGATTACAGCCTTACTGAAAACGTTCTGCTGACTCATCCCTCTTGCACAGAATTAATAGCAGTTTATTTCTGGAGTCATGGCTAAACGGATGAGAGAATAAAAATCTGTAGTCTATAAACCTATCAAAGTAATATTTACTTGTGCTATCCACTGTGTATACTGTACTTATTACAGTGATAGTATGGGTTTTGCTCTTGGCGTGCACGGGAAAAAAAATAATAATAAATGAACTCACTGGCTACTTATGAAATAAATCTTAACATGAAAATCACTGTTTATATTAAAGCACTCATTCGTCTTTTAACTGTCAGTACTCTGCGGAATGTGAAGTGAATCATGCAATGAAAACAATGAGCTTCCCTCTTCCGTCAATCTGAAAACATCCTTGCTAATAAAAACCACACATAGATACGGTACTGTGCAAAAGTCTTGAGTCAGTCCTCATTTCTTCACTTTGATTTGAACTGAAATTCAATTAAATTGAAAGTGCTTAGAGATATAAAAAGTTTAAGTTTAAAAACTGCCTGTTTATGTAATATCAGCAGCAACTAGTGATGGGTCGTTCATGACTGATTCGTTCTTTTTGATTCGTTCATGTTCCACTGGGCGCGCATGCGCAAATCATCGCGAAACCTCCGTAGGTTATGTACAGGAAACAGTATTGAACGGTTCTCCTCAATGACTCTTCTAGTCCGAGTCGTTCGTTCTTTTTGTCACGTGACCCCCATAGACGCTACGCAGTGCAAAAGATTCAAAAGAACAAACGACTCAGACTAGAAGATACAGTATGATGGTGAGCTGCTCATTCTGTTTATCATATGTCCTTAGCTGCATTGTAATATTTTCATTACTGGAACTAGAGCCAGTATTTGTATATGTAGATGTGTTGGGGGTCTGTTTATTAAAAATGTAACATTTTATTTCTGATCAAAAGAATGAAATGAACTAAATGACTCAAAAAAAAGGTTTGTTCATTTTGATGCACGAGTTTCAAAGAACCGAGTCACTGAAATGATTCAAACTTCCCATCACTAGCAGCAACCTCGATACCCCTCTCATCTATTCTATCCACTCAGCATTCAGCAGCACCGGTATACTAATCAGCGACCTGATCATCTGTCATCATCCGCACCTGTTTCTCACTGGCTCATGCATTAAGGTTGATGGTTTTTATGCTTGAACGATTCATAGGTGACTGTATGGTTTAACAAATTTTTGGTTTGCCAAATATGAGAGCCAGAATAGTCCTTCAGGAAGGCTGGACAATTATTCTCCAAGACTTTGCTAAAATACAAAACAGACTAGCCCTTCGGAAGCAAAATATAAAGAAAATGATGTGTGGCTTAAGTCTTTTGCACCGTGCTATATAGACAGTGTCTGTTGTGAGTTAAATATTAAGGAAAAGACAATCGTGCAATTGTACTCGACCTGAGGCGTAGTTAAATGTTAACAAAATTAAGAATCCACTCCTTATCTTTTCCACTGTAACAACTAATTAGGCAATTGCAAGGCAGATACATTACTTAATCTAAGCTTAAGGATACTCAAAGGACGGAGATTGTGGATTCTCAGCTCCTGATGAACCTAAGTAGCACTTTACAATTTCTCACACACACACTCACTCACTCATCATCATTACCGCTTAATCCTGTATTCAGGGTCACGGGGGGCCTGGAGCCTATCCCAGGAGACTTCGGGCACAAGGTGGGGTACACCCTGGACAGGGTGCCAATCCATCACAGGACACACACACATTCGGTCAATTTGGGATGGCCAATTAACCCACCCTACATGTCTTTGGACTGTGGGAGGAAACCAGAGTACCCGGAGGAAACGGACCAAACACGGGGAGAACATGCAAACTCCATGCACACAGAGACGGGCATCGCACCCGGACCCTGGACGTGCAAGGCGACGGTGCAAACCACTACATCACCGTGCCGCCTCAATTTCTCAGTAACAAGACTGACATAAAAGCAGGAACTTTCACTGATGACCCACAACGTCATACGTAACTACTGTATAAACGAATTCACCCTGTTGCTTCCCTTTTCCTCTAACAGCACATCTTGTCATGTTCTATTCCTTACTTAAAAACCGATGTAGAAATCTGATTATCATTTACACAGACGCAGTGTTTTCTTCTCCACATCTTGCGTTGATGTTAGACCTCTGATTTCTTTCGTTTTCTTTTTTTTTTCTGTAACTGAGCTGCCTGGATGAGCTGTCCGTGATTTCTGTCCGCACAATAATCCAGCAGCTGCTGTAAACAGCGTGGGTGGCTGAGTGCCCATGTTATCCATTGTGCTTGTTTGTGTGAGTCTGTGTCACTGCTAGGGAGATACAGAAGGGTTATTTTGGGGGCTGCGTGGGCTGGCTGCATGGCCAGGGTGGCGAAAGATGGGAGTCGCAAAGGAAGCGGTATACAATAGGAGGGAATGTCTTAAGACTTGTCTCGTTCGTGTCTGAGTCACAATATGCTTCGGGTGTCTCAGAAGTGCCTGTGTTTCTGCAATGATCTTGTTTTCCTGTTTCAGGCATATTTTCTTTTTGATTTTCAATACTCGTGGTGCAGATCAAAAGGATGATGCCAATTATATTATATTCCAAATGTGTGATTTAATAAAAAAACAAAAAATCGAAAATATCAAAAATGAAACAAAATCAGTCCCTGATTAAACGGCTACATATTATGGCTGCAATAGCAGGTGTAGGGGGAACTAACTGTAATGTATAGTCAGTATACAACACTAAAAGCAGCACGGTGGATGCTAATTCTTGTCCTTGACAAAGTGTGAACATGCTCACAAGCAACCGTGTGTGTCTCTCTGAGATCATCTCGGTGCAGAGTAACTCAATTAGCCTGGAGCAAGGACAAAACCAGAGCGTCCTACAGCTTACACACAGTGCAGTGTCTAAGCTTCCTCTATGGATCCTGAATGCACACTGCCTAGCAAAACATGCAGAAGATTATTTAATGTTATAGTGTGCTGCATTTCCAGGACGTACCTCTGAGAGGAAGGTCTGTGCAGATTTCTGAGCTCCAACATGTAGCAGATATTCATAAACATAGAGGGCTAGCCTGCAAAGAAGAAGAAAAAAATTTGATAATAAAATTTGGCATAGGAGCATTGTGTGTATATCTGATATACTGTATCTTAGCACTAAGCTCACTCTTTCCTGTTGTGTTCCCATCTTACATGAAACAACTCAGTCATTATGACACAACGCTTAAAAAAAAAAAGCCAAGAAATCATTCGATACCTCATTTTTAGGACAACACAACCTCTTATAATGATACCCCACTTTAAATCACTGCACCTCTAATTTAGACCCAAGTACATGAATTTCGCAATAACGATTTCTTTCCTCCAGACAACGCAATCAATCTGGTCAGTCTGACCAAAATGTAAGCATTGTACTGGTACTTATTATTAGTATTACTATCATAACCATCTTTATCCCGCTGAAATATTATCAACAGAACACAACAAACGTCTCCAAAGTGTCCAAATCACTACCTTTAAATGAAAATCAGAGGACATAAAAAATGATGACAAGCATATTTGTTTGACATGTAAATTCAAAATAAGCAAAAAACTCATTCAAAGATATTAAACAGGAAACGAAAAAGAAAGCATTTAGAAATTAAATAGGAATTTTTCAATACATGAATATGAATAGTCATAGTTGTAGTTAAAACATGAAATCGCTACAAATTCATTTTCATTTAAAAAGGATGTCCACCTTTATGCGTTTTACAATACATGTATGTAAGAGTGAGAGATGGACAGATCACTGTTAATACTCGTCTATAATACAAAGACGCAGATCGGCCAGAACAATGAATCCACATGCATAATAGTGCCTTGTGTCACCAAAACAGCTCTACCATAATAGCTGCGGATCTTGTAAGTTTCGGGGTGGGGCATTCGTGGATCGGATTTGTTTGTCTGGCACTTCCGACAGATTCTTAATCAGGTTGAGATCGTCATTAAATTTCACCCTTTGTCAGGATACATTATCCTGTTTAAAGAAGCCGCTGCTATTGGGGAATATTCTTGCCATGAAGTGGTATAATTTTTTAAGTAGGTGGTATGTGTCAGAGTAACAAATAAATGCCAAGGTTTCCCAGAAAAAAAAAACTGCCTGGAGCATCCGGCCGCATCTGCTGGTGAGCCTTCCCGTAGAGCATCCTAGTGCCATTTCTTACCCAGGTAAACAGATCACACTCACCTGGCTGTTCACATGGTGTGAAGGAAAACCGCAACAATCAAACTGGACCATTGATCCCATGGTGATTCAGTTTTGATGCCCACACGCTCATTGTATGCACTGGACAAGAGTCAGCATGTGCATTCTTACTAGTCTGCAGCTTTGGGTGCCAATGACCGGGTCACCGGGTGTCCTTTCTTGGGCGACCTTTGGTACTAACCAATGCACCTGACCATCGGACCCATATGCAATTTTTAAACATTCCCTTCCAGATTTAGCCCCCTTTCTGCTCGTACAATACTTTTAGCTATAGATTGTACGTCAACCATTACATTTTTACATATATATATACTGATAAGGGGCGGCACGATGGTGTAGTGGTTAGCACTGTTGCCTTGCACCTCCAGGGTCCGGGTTCGATTCCCGGCCAGATTCGAATACCGTCTCTGTGGTCATGGAGTTTGCATCTTCTCCCTGTGCTTGGTGGGTTTCCTCCGGGTACTCTGGTTTCCTCCCACAGTCCAAAGAGATGCGGATTAGGCTAATTTGCGTTCTCAAAATTGCCCACAGTGTGGGAGTGAGTGTGTATGTCTATGTTCCCAGCGATGGATTGGCACCCTGACTGGAGAAAGCCACGCACTAGCGTGTTCTAGTAATTGTGATGCGTCTGTGTTTTTTTTTTTTTTCACGGATTACTCAGGACAGCCTTGCAGTCATAAACTGCTTAGGCTGTGGAAGTGTGTGCTGCTGTAATTCAACTCGGCTCGTCCAGTGTAAATGCAGAGGTATCATAAAATAAATTGAAAGCGTACACTGCCGAGAGCATGGGAGTACGCAGTCTGTAATAAACCTTTGTGTTTACACTCGAGGAACATGACTAAGAGAAATCGGGGACCGTTTAAACACTGCAACGTTCAAACGCTTCTTTTCCCTAAATCCTGGTGTCTGACTCGCCTTGCAGGGCAGAGGATGCGCGAGAGGAGGTTCTGCAAACCTCACCAACACCCACAGACACAGAATGAAGAGACGTATTGGACAATACTGATACGGTAGAAAGCTTTTCCATTCGCTTTTATGTCTCATCTCTTTGCAGACTTGGATACTGCTAGCTGTAGTTTATATGCAGGTTATAGTGATGACCTGATCTGCACATTGAGCGATGGCACAGATTTTATTTTTCTGTATCAAAAAAAAAAAAAAAATATATATATATATATATAGGACAAAAATAAATGTAGCAGAACCAGAGGGAAGAGTGTTCACAGGAGGAGGCATTTCAAGTGTGAGAGGGTGGTGTAGAGGTTGGAATAATGATAGCAGATTTCATGGAAACTAAGATGAAAGCGAGACAGGGTTGAGGGAGGAGACCCGGATGCTGGAAATAAGTTTAAAATTAACACTCCTGAGTTTCTGTCAGACTCAATGAAGCATCGAAAAAGGGGATGGGAAAGAAGGAGAGATGGAGAGAGACTCCCCTGAAGAACAAAAGGCAAACGCTCCAGAGCGGAACAGAGACTGCCTTCAGTGTGAGACTGGTTTACTAGATAAACATTTCAAACTCTCTGGACCAGAAAGTAAAAGGAAAGAGGTGGACACATATTTTAATTTATCATACCATTCTCTGAATAATAATAATAATATAAAATAAAAATGCACTCTTTGAGTGGATAAGCCTGTGGCAGTCCCAGATCTGTGTTTTAGAAAGAATCGTTATGGGACCATCATGACATTTGCAATATGTAAATCAGCTCAGCGCAAACATTAACAGATTAGCTTGACATTTATATATATTTCTCCTCTGCTGTGAATCTGCTTGTCACTTCCCACTTGGCCCGGGAGAACATCTACATAATCAAAGGAGAGGAATGCAATCGTACACTACTGAAGAGTAGGACCATGTGACCTCCAGCACGCATTTAAAGGAATGCAGAAATGCAGACGTGCGCGCTGATAAAACACATCCTGTAAACGAGTCGCTGAAATGTCATTCATAAAGATGGTGGCTGTGCTGGAGGGGGTGTGTTTTTTTTTCCAAAAGCTGAGTTCAAAATAAGGTATTAAAAATGCAGATCCACCATGGGCAAATGATTCTAATAATCCTGCTGCATATCAGTCACAGCCATTCAGCCGTGCCATCATGACCACTGACAGGTGAAAGGAAATAACATTAATTATCTCATTACATTGGTGCCTGGAAGTGGGTGGGAGATACAGTATTAGGTAGCAAGTGGATATTTTGTCCCTGGCGTCGATGTGTTGGTCAAGTTTAAGGATTTGAGCGACTCTGACAAAGGCCATATTGTGATGGCTAGAAGACCGGGTCAGAGCCACTCCAGAACTGAAGCTCTTTTTGGGAAGGTCCTGGACTGCAGTGGTTATGATGTAGAAAAACAGGCCCAAGGGAAGAAACCTATAAATGGTTCAAGATGGTTAAAGGAACACAACAATGAGTTCAAGGTGTTGGCTTGGCCTGCAAATTCTCTAGATCTCAATCCAATAGAGTGTCTGTGGAAAGCGCTGGGAAAACAAGTCCGATCCATGTAGGCCACACCTCACAACTTGAAGGACTTAAAGGATCTGCTACTGGTGGCTTGATGAAGGACACCACAGCATTCTTTTCGAGGTCCATTGAGGTCCATGCCTCGGCAGGTCAGGGGAGTACATGGAGAATTTACTCCCCAAGTTTACACAAAATTGGACCTACTCAATATTAGGCCAGTGCATCTGATATTTCTGATATACTCTTGCAGACATGGAATATGAAATTCCACCATTGTGAACATCAAGAAAGAATCAGAAACACAGAAGTACATTGGGCCCTTGAGCAAGGCCCCTAACTCTCAACTGCTCAGATGTATAATGAGATTTTAAAAAATGTAAGTCGCTCTCGATAAGGGCGTCTGCCACATGATGTAATGTGATGTAAATATGAAGACATGAAGACATTTACTGTATATGGTAGTTCTGAAGGAGCCTGTTGTGTAAGGCAGTAACTGGTGCAGAAAATCCTTTAGGGTGGAAAACTTTGACGTTTCATGACAAGCTGTTTCTTTGTCACTTAACGAGTGAGAATAAAGCAAGGATGTTAAGGAAGCTGCTGTACTGTATATCCACAAAGGTATGCTATAAGTGATCATCAAAACTGTTTTGCTGAATATATGCAACTTAAAAATTTTTTATATTTTATTTTAAATAAATGTAATAATTGGTATGATGCTCTGGTATTCTAATAAATAAATAAATAAATAAATAAATAAATAAGGATTTGCTCTAATTAGAAAATGTTCAAATTCGTTTTCTAACAGACTGTATCACACTCTATCCTATCACACTTTTTGTTTTCACCTTCCACATACAGCTAGATACATAAGGCTACATGAAGACATGATAAAGCATTAGATAATAAAGCACTAGGCCTGTTACCTCTGGCAAAGTCACATTAAAAAAGTTTTTTTCTTTTCTATTTTTCCAAACAGTTTTTCAAATAGGCTCTCATATCACATGAGAGGATCCGATATCAAGGAAAGGAAACGGCACGCTGTATTTATAAGCATGTGTATCACAAATCATATAGCAGAGACACGAATAATGGATTTCACATCTAGAGGAAGATAAATAGTTGCTTATATAGCAACATGACAATATAGCGATATACACAGTAAGAGGAAGAAATTGAAAAAAAAACAAACAAAAGAAAAACAAATGAAAGACAATGGCAGAGTAATGAGGTAACTGTAAGGAAAGAAACATCAGGATGGAAACCAAAAACTGCTACCATGGCGATGAAATGATATTTACAGACAATGAAACAAACCTCAACTTCTCACCTCAGTTATCACTCAAGATCAAAAATAAGACATGGAACACAAATAGTAACTGCACAACTTTGCGTCATTTCTTTGTTACACTGAAAGCAAAGTAAGTGATCCTTGTAGGAATTTATGATTATGAAGGTAAACTCAGCTGTACACCGACATTTTAGGCAGTTTACTGTATAAAACTGTGCACTAAAAAAACACTCTGCAAGAACTTGTTTAGGGTCGTTTCTTTATGCTGCAAGTTAGGGGAAATTGAGGTAATCTGAATTATGCTTAGCTTGTTTTTCTTTTTGGCTGATTCAGTGAAATAATGCGCAGACTATGTGTCTGTGTATCTCTGATCGTTAAAGCAGTGTTATTGTTTCCTTACTTATTTTTCCTTGTAATTTCACAAAATTATTTCCATATTTACTATGAAACCACAAAGGCAGATTGATTAAAATTCTCACAGCATGAATGAACGCTGACATGAATATAAACATATATATAAAAATATATAGGTTATTACATATATATTTATCAATGATAACGAATGTAACATCATCAAATATTAACTGGCATTACCTCCTTTTAAATAGAGAGTTTAGAGTTTATTTGTTAATAAGGTAATACACAACATGACTTTATGGATAGCCTATATTTTCACTTATTCAATCATCAATATCGCTTTATCCTGTATACAGGGTCATGGGAGGACTAAAGAGCTACACTACATGCAGAGCAACTGGAGAAAACCCACCAACCACAGGGGGAACATGCAAACTCCATGCACACAGACCCGTGGCGGGAATCGAACCCGGACCCTGGGGGTACAATAACCACTAAACCACAGTGCTGCCTAATTTTCTTTTCATTTCACAAAATCATTTAAATATTCACTGCGAGACCACAATGGCAGATCGAATAAAATCATCATACAAGGAAGGCATGATACGCTGACATGAACTGCATAACCTTCCAGCTATACAATATCTACTGTAGTATTCCATATCGAGCTGTAGACACATTAACATACATCACTTAGGAAAAACTAAAATAAATCTGTGATTGATATTACATCCATAATTGTCAATGATAAAGAGTGTAACATCAACGAACATTAATGAGCATTACCTGCTGTTTAGTAGGGAGTTTAATTAGTTATAGGGAAGCACACAACATGACCTGAAGCACACAGACTTTGGGGATAGCCTGTATTTTCAGATGGAGGTAAATCATGGACACTGGTGAAGCCGAAACAGAGAGAAACAGAGAGAGAGAGAGAGAGAGAGAGAGAGAGAGAGAGAGACTTGGGCACTCCGGGTACGCATCTTCTGAGCTTAAAATTTTAATTTAACATCCACATTATTTACATCTCCATTATTATTCACGCCTAGATAAGCAAAGTGTTGAACAATGCTGAAGGGCTGAACACCCTGACCATGCTGGCGTGTAGTGTCTGGTGTCAACAGCAAAGTCTTTCTCTGACAGATACGTGTACGGAACCTCGATGGTACACATATCCAAAACTACACAGAGCTGTTTTATCACACTGATCAGCTTCACAGCTTCAAGACCAAAATGCATCCAATTGCGCATGCGCGCACCCCGCAACAGACATATACAGTATACACACACACCAAAACTAAGACTGTTTATCATGATCACCAACTACAGTACATCTACAGTATCATTTATATACAGCCTGTTTATTTGGAAAGGCAAACTCTGTGGTCATTTGAAAACCTGAAATGCTTCATGTTTGCGTTTAGAACTTAATCCATTCTCTGAGTAAAGACAAATAATATAGATAGTCAAAGCCGGATACAAACAGCCATCATGTAGCCTACCTACTAACGCTTCTGATATTGGATATGACGACAGCGATGCACAGTTTGCAGCAAGGTAGGGACAACCATCTTTCCCTCTTATTAAAGAGTCGAGTCTAACAGGATGGAAACCTTTCGCTCAGAGCTCCGCACTCTCAATTCAGTTGTTTGCGCCGCGCGTCATGGCTTAATCCATCCACAGTGGCCATTTCGTTTCCCCCCCGCTTTCCTGGGAATAGAGAAATAAACTTACTTTTCTCTGGCTTGACTATCCGACGGTACCCGCACACTCTTGGAGTACATGCTCGCCTAGAGCACTAACAGCGCGCAACCTGTCAACCCATCACGCAGTCAAGCCGAGCGCCGTCACCATAGCGACTTGCGCAGGGTTTCCCACCATTGGGTGGACCGCGGTGCCTAGCCACGCCCACGCGCCGGACATCCACTGAGGCGCTACTGCGTGGCCACGCCTTCGAGGACGGCCAGGTTTCAGGCTCCCACGTGGCTCTCAGTGTAGCAGCGCTGTCTCTCAAGCAGTGGGCGAGGAGAAGAGCTGCATAAACAACATCTACTCGACATGTCATAGATTATTTTAGTCAATCTAGATATAACATGAATAATGCTTGCCAGACAAACAAAACA
>JAAGKR010000455.1:0-56844 GCA_011419295.1 Clarias macrocephalus | reverse complement strand
TGATGTTGCTGTCGATGGACCCACTAGAGTACTGCACAAGACTGGCTTAAGCAAGCTTGAGGAGGTGTTTATCTTCATCGACCGGCAAGGAGTGACCTGCTGTACGCAAACAAAATTAAATCTTTGTTGTATCTTCAATGGCCCCATGTACCGATGTAGCTTTTCGCCTTCAACCTTCAGCAGGAGTTTTTTTGGGGAACTCCTAGACCCACTGTTCTGGGTGAAGTTCTGGGTCTTGGGGGCTTGCTCTGGAAGCATGGGTAGCCAAATTGGCTGCAGGGAGGAGATTCATCCTAGGTTATTTGTGTCATAGTTTTTGGCCCTACCTTTTAGAGAATACCTCCTATAAATCCACTTGTTTGTGAAAAACTGGGAAAGTTGGTTGTGGATGGTTTAGATAGCTCAGACCCTATGACTCTATCTGCTTGACACGAGGATCCCATGCATTTCCACAAACGTACTGCTGCCTACTATGGAACACTCACCACATAGCACATCATACAGCTCTTCAGCTGTCTCTTTGTGCCTTTAATTTCTGCGCCACAAGGGTGGTTCCTAGCAAAGTTTGCAACAGAAAGAAGCAACAACCTGAACCGGGCAGTTCCAGGAATTCATACACATCCTAAACCCACTCATACAACACATGCAGAGAACAGATCATAAACACACATACTAAAATTTTAAATCAACTGTGAATTTTACTAAAAGTCTACATAATCATGAGTCAGTTAGAGTTGCAGACTTGCAATACAAAAAGTACATGGAGTAAAGGCTTTGATCTGTCTACGTTAACAGAAATTCGCCGTTAGAAGATGTAACTTGCCTGCTTATCAACACCCAAGGGAACAACTCTATTGTTTTCTTAAACATCATGTGTTTTATGAGATGTCACCATAACCTGCTCCGATAGAATATATAAGGCACTCTGAGATGAGGTGGGGTTACCTCTCTCTTGCAGACATTTTTGCAGTGTGTGTAATGGAGATGTCCAGTGATGTTTAAATAAACATGTACTCTTGTTGTGATACTATTTGAAGTCTCCAGATTGGTTGATTAAATTTCCACTACACTACACATACAGTAGTGTATCACAGTACTGTATCTATCTAAACAATCCACAATCCTCTTCATCAGTCTTTCACAAACAGGTGGACTTATAGGATTATAGGAGGTATTCTCTAAGAGGTAGGGCCAAAAACTAGGACACAAAGAACCTAGGATTGCGTGATCAATCATTGAGGTCTCCAGATTGGTTAATTAAATTTCCACTACACTACACTACACACACACACACACACACACACACTACAGCCTACACACATACTGTATATCCACATTATACATGTGTATATATACACATGTATACACACACACACACACACACACACACACACACTGACAAACTACAGACACTACATATCCTATAAAAACAATGACTGGCCCAAGCAGCGTCACTATTCCTGGCCCACATTGAGTGACATTAGCAACTTTGGATTTTGCTCAAACGACACATATTATATGGTGCACACAGCTGTCCATGGCACAGGTGCTTGGGCCCATTCATCGTTGCTTGAAACTATATATTTAAAAAAATAATTTTTCTCTATCATGCAGGCACTTTTGAGGGTCTTACAATGCTCAAAACTGAAATTTGGCACACATTTGAATCTGCTGCCGCTATGACACCTGCGAGTCTAGGTCCTGAGTGTGGCTTAGGTCACAGTAATTTTGCTGCAGAGTTCATACACACTTCCATGTCAATCTAACATCTCATTGATCTGAACGATTATGACTCGGCATGTCGGCATGGGCTCATCGAGACACAATGTCAGATATTTAAGGTCATTTACAAAACGCACAATTATGACATCACCACTATTAAATACACACATTACTCAGCCTACACACACACACACACACACACACACACACACACACACACACACACACACACACACACACACACACACACACTCGTCACAAGTATATTATACAAATACACATTACTTTTCCTTGACACACACACAAACTACAGACACTACATATCCAACAAAACGATGACAAGGTCCATACCAAGCCCACATTTATTGACATTAGAAGCCGGGGCTTTTTGAGATATTAACATGCTCGAAAGACAGGTTGTACGTTGCCCACAGCTGGTGATGGTGCAGGTGTATAGGCCCATTAATCGTTGCTTAAAACTATATTTAAATTTTATTCTATTTTTTTCAATCATTCAGGCACTTTTGGGGGTCTTGCCATGCTCAAAAACTCACAAAAATCTGCAGCAGGTTGGAATCTGCTGGCATAGGATGTCTGTAAGTCTGACCCCTGAGTTTCACACAGGGCCTTCACAGGAGATTTTGCTGCATAGGTCATACACACTTGTATGTCAGTTTAGGTACACTTCTAGATCTCATTGAGCTGGACAATTATCACTCTGGATGTCATGGGCTCAACTACACAGGAGGGAAGATATTTTGGGTCATTTACAAATGACATTTATGATATCAGCACTATTAAATACACAAACTTCACATTCGACAAACACACATCCTATTTGAACGCACACACTCATTCTAAACACACACATACACAAATAAATGCAGTCATACACACACACACATACACAATTCATCCTACACACATATAATCCTTCAAATGCACATTTCTTTTCCTAGACACACACACAAACACACACACACACGAACTACAGACACTACATATCCTATAAAAACGATGACAAGCCCAAGCACTGCCACCATACTTGACCCATATTGAGTGACATTAGCAACCATGCGTCTGGAGCTATTAACATGCTCGAAAGGCTCACAGGTTGTACGTTGCACACAGCTAGCAATGGCACAAGTGCATGCTGTGGAATCTGCTGGCATAGGATGCCTGCAGTTCTGACCCCTTAGTCTCACACAGGGCCTTCACAGGAGATTTTACACATATACACACTTGCACGTATACATGTCAAACATGATATGCTTCTAAATCTTAATGCGCTGAACAATTTTCACTATGCATCTCATGGGCTCAACTCAACCCGCAGTCAGATATTTTAGGTCATTTGCCATTAGCCCCCGGGGCTTTTGGAGTTATAAACATGCTCGAAAGGCTCACAGGTTGTAAGCTGCACACAGCTGGCAATGGCGCAGGTGCATGGGCCCACTCATTATTGCTTGAAACTATATTAATAAAAAATATTTTTCAATCATCACGGCACTTTTTGGGGTGTTACCTTGCAAATTCCCAAATGTGACACATTTGGGAATTTGCTGCCATTATGACGATTGCGAGTCTAGGCCCTGAATGTGGCTTAGGCCCATCACGGTAGAGTTTGCTGCAGATATCATACACACTTGCATGTCAGTCTAAGTTCACTTCTAGATCTCATTTAGCTGAACAATTATCACTCTGCATGTCATGGGCTCAGCACGAGGTCAGATATTTTAGGTAATTTGCAAAAAGCACAGTTATGACATCACCACTATTAAATACACACACCTCATATCCTACACAGACGATATACACACATACAACAAACACACATCCGATACATACTCACATGCACTACACATACCCCCTTCCCCCCCGCCCACACACATCTTACAAACATCTAAAAATACACATTACTTTTCGTAGACACGCACTAACTGACAAGCAAAGTACAGAATACATATCATTCAAAAATTATGACTGTCCTAAGCACCGGCACCAAACCTAGCCCATATTGAATAACATTAGAAACCGGGTTTTTGGAGGTCTTTACATGCCCCTTAAGGCACACAGGTTGTATGTTGCGCACAGATGGCAATGGTGTCTTGATAAAAACATTGTCTTGATAAAAGAGCGAGTCTTGACATAGGAGTACCATGTATCATTGCGCTTCGTGTTTTCACAACGTAATCACAACTGATCCAATGTTTTTTTCCTAAAGCTTCTTTAATTGTGTGTGTGTGTGTGTGTGTGTGTGTGTGTGTGTGTGTGTGTGTGTGTGTGTGTGTGTGTGTGTGTGCTGTAAAAGAGGATGTCAGACATTTTGGGCCATTTGCAAAACACACACAATGGAGACATTGCATGCACTAAACTACACACTTTACACATCTTTCACACACACACACACACACACACACACACACACACACACACACACACACACACACACACACACACACACACACACACACACATACACACACACACACACACACACAGACACACACACACACACACACGAGAGAATTTATTGCATTGCTGCATGAGGTTACACAGACAATAATAGAGGGGGGGGGATACAATTGAGTAATTGTAACACGTAAATTACAACATTGCAAAATGAGCCTACAAAAAATTGGCATCTCAAATGCTTTCAGGTAATTATGAAGACAGGAATTTTTCATTGTTGTTGTGTTTTCAACTAGTATTTTTTCCCACTAAAGTGTTTTTGCTTCTAAAATTTAAACTGTTATTGCTGGTAGCATTTTAACTACTGCTAACATTCCTATTGTCATTGCCGTTAGCATTCCTAGTACATGGCAGTTAGCATTTCCTTGCTTGCAAAGTAGAACCACACACAGATGTATTCAGTGTAATGTGCCTCTTTAGCCCATGGCCAGCTTTAGCCAGTTGCTATTGAACTGGTACTAGCACCATAAATGAATTACACGTGGTTCATTTTGGTGCAAAAGGCACTTTACATGATGAGGCATTTGATTACTGGCACGCCACCATGCAATAATTTTGGCGGAAGTTACTTGGTCCCACTCATCCTTGCTTGCAACTATATTAAATATTAAATATTTTTATTTCATATTTTATATTACTTTTATAAAAATCTGACTTTTCCCCCATATTTTCTCCCTTACATTTTCATTTTTGTTTATTATTAAAGTCATATTTCATATTCCTCATTTGAAGAGTCCATATTCATTTTTAATGTTTAGGTCCTGGTAGTAAAATAATTTATCTGCCTATCACTTTATGGAATACTTATCAGTTAAAACAACAGCACAAAATTCTTTATTACAGCATCCGCCAAACATCATAAATATAAACAATTTTAAACATTGCGTTTTAAATATTTACTACTATTTGATTTCATAGTAATAATTCATATTGAAATATTTATAATGCTTAAAAAGGTCATGTCAACTACACAGTCTATATAAACACGCATTGTAAGATTATTATATATAATCAATAAACTAGATAATATATTTAACTGTATCAATTTGAACTTGCATTGTAAGATGTCTGTTTTCTTGAGTTCTTACAACGCTAAGACCACGTGAACTAACACAGCCTAAAAGTGAAAGAACTGACCATTTTCAAGAGATTCATTCATGATTAACAACCTTATTCACATTTTGATTATGAAAACTGCATATAAATTCACTTTTCGTGATTCACATGCCCATGCATTACTGTTGCGAGATCTCCCCTTTTCTGAACTCATACAACGCTAAGACCTCGGCAAACGCTTTATTTCAGCATCACATACTTAAAAGTGAAATGACTGACTATTTTCAAAAAATTCATGCATTCCTGCATAAATGATGAATAATACCCTTTTGACATTTTTACCTTGAAATACTGATAATAAATTTATTTTACATGCTCTTGCTTTTTGTTGTGAGATCTCGACTTTCCTGAGCGTGTATAACACTAATACCTCGGGAAACGCTTTATTTCAATATCCACAGCGTAGTAGTGAAAGTACTGATCGTTTTCAATACATTCATACATTCTTGCATATTTTTTAAAATAAAAACCTTTTTGACAGTCTTTTTCACATTTGGCCATGAAAACTGAATATAAACTCATTTTGCATGTTTTAATTGACCATGCATTCCTGTTGTGAGATTTCCGCTTTCCTGAGCTCTTACAACATTAAGACCTAGGACAACACTTTATTTCAGCATTCACAGCATAAAAGTGAAAGGACTGATCATTTTCAACACATTCATATTCCTGTATACATGATGAATAGCAACCTTTTTAACAGTCATTTTCACATTTTTACTATGAATACTAATTTTGCCGCATTTACTTGACCATGCATTACTCCTGTGAGAGCTTCGCTTTCCTGACTCGTCCAATGCTAAGACCTGGGGAAACGCTTTATTTCAGCATTTCCCGCTTTAAAGTGATAGGAATGACCAATTTCAACACATTCATGAATTCCTGAATGCATGATGAATAACCAGGTTATTATCAATCGTTATACATTTTTTCCATGAAACCTGGATATGAACTTATTTTTTTCTGATCTCGTACAAGGCTGATACCTCGTAAAACGCTTTATTTCAGCATCCACAGCATACAAGTGAAAAGACTGACCATTTTTAACACATTCATACATTCCTGAATACATGATAATTGACAACCTTTTTGACAGTAATTTTCACATTTTTACTATGAATACTGAATAAAAACTTATTTTACTTGCGCTTGCATTTCTGTTGTGAGATCTCCGCTTTCCTGAGCTCGTACGACGCTAAGACCTCTGGAAACACTTTATTTCAGCATTCTTAGCATAAACGTGAAGGGACTGACCATTTTCAACACATTCATATATTGTTGCATATTTGGTAAACAACAACCTTTTTAATAATCTTTTTCCCATTTTGACTATGAAAACTGAATATAAACTAATTTTGCAAGTTTTCCTTGCCCATGCATTACTGTTGTGAGATCTCCGCTTTCCTGATCTCGTACAACACTGATACCTCTGAAAACGCTTTATTTCAGCATCTACAGCACAAAAGTGAAAGGAATGACCAATTTCAACACATTCATGCATTCCTGCATACACGACAAATAACCAGTTTATTAGCAGTCTTTTTCACATTTTTTACCATGAAAACTCCCTATAAACTAGTAGTAGTCTCAAAGAACCCTTCATGACATCAGCATGATAACAAACGGACTCTGACATAATCACTATAGCTCTGATTATGATGTTTTAACAGTGTTGATAAATGTGCGATGGCCCTCTTGTTCAACTAAGGATTATTAGGGCCCAAGCACTATGACATCAGCACAAATGACGACGGGACTATGACATCATCTCCATTCCTCTGGTAATGCTGTTTTACTAGTGCTGATGTCAAAAATGTACGAGAGCCGTCCTGTTCTTTTAAGGATTAATACCTCCCAAACAATATGTCATCAGCACAATGATGATAGGATTACAACATTATTCAATTTTATTTGTATAGCGCTTAAAGCAGCTTTACACAATCAAAGAAGTAAGTTTGTATGCAATGTGTATGAATCAAAATGATAAGATTGTCCCTGATGAGCAAGCCGAGGGCGACGGTGGCAAGGAAAAACTCCCTGGGATGGTAATAGGAAGAAACCTTGAGAGGAACCAGACTCAACAGGGAACCCATCCTCATCTGGGTGAAAACACATAGCAGGGACTGATCGGCATAATACTGTGCAAGACTTGAACTTACAGGAGTATAACAGGAGATGAGTTTAAATTAAATGGAGTCCAGTTTGTTTCTGGAGGCTCAGATAGACTGTAGGAAATTCCAGTCCTGAGCTATCGAACGACTGAAGTCACAGGTCCCCAGAGAACAGCTGTCTGCATCAGTCGAGGACAGGATAGTCTTCATGGAAACCATCCCCAGGCAGACCACATGGGGCATCCATGCGATGAGATCTCCAACCAGAAGCAGGACTCCAGGACGGGTTAGACAGGTCCAGAGGGCAGAGAGTTCTGGATCACTGGCAGCTCAGGAGCGACATGTATAGCTTGACAGAGAGACAGGGAGAGGGAAAAGGAGAGAGGGAGAGAGAGAGAGAAGAGAGCAGAAGATAAGGAGAGATAGCAGTTAGGTATGGTCAAAGTCGAACATGTATAAGGTGAATGTATAGTGCAAAGTGCAAGCAGGGACTCCGGCAGGACTAACTATAACAGCATATTTAAAAGGGAGAGACAGAAGGAAACAGAAACATGAGGGCTCCCTGAGATGTAAAGCAACCAATCACCTCACCTCAACAAACCTGAGTGATCAATGAGAGTACATACCAGTTCACCAGAATACTCTACGTCCATCAGTCCCCCAGATCTGCTCCTTTACCTAAGGCTTATCTATTTACAAAATGCTTGGCTAAATAAATAGGTTTTTAGCCTAAACTTAAACACTAAGACTGTGTCTGAGTCCCGAACATTAATAGGAAGACTATTCCATAACTTTGGGGCTTTGTAAGAAAAAGCTCTGCCCCTGCTTTAGTTTTAATAATACGTGGTACTGACAAGCAGCCTGCATCCTTTGATCAAAGTAGGCGTGGCGGATCATAAGATCGTAACTAGCAGTTCACTCAGATACTGCGGCGCGAGACCATTTATTGCTTTATACGTCAAAAATATTATCTTAAAATCGATTGATTGAAATTTCACAGGGAGTCAACGCAGTGTAGATAAGATGTGCTCGTATCTTCTGGTTTTAATGAGGACTCTCGCTGCTGCATTCTTTATTAACTGAAGCTTGTTTATACACCTAGTTGAACAACCATACAGTAAGGCGTTACAATAGTCCAACCTAGAGGTGATAAAAACGAACTAGTTTTTCTGCATCATTTAGTGACAATATATTTCTTTTCTTGGCAATATTTCTGAGGTGAAATAAAGCTATCCTGGTAATATTATTCACATGTGCTTCAAATGAAAGACTGGAATCTATAATCACACCAAGGTCTTTCACTGTTGCACTTGATGGAACAGAAAGGCCATCTAAAGTTACAGTGTGATCAGAAAGCTTACTTTTAGCTGCTTGTGGTCCTATGACTAGATTTTCTCTATCGGGATTAAGCAGAAGAATATTAATTAACATCCAATCTCTTATGTCCTGCACACATTGCTCAATTTTAGCAAACAGGTTTTTCTCATCTGGTTTTGCTGAGACGTATAATTGTGTGTCATCAGCATAACAATGAAAACTAATACCATGTTTACGAATTATGTTGCCCAGAGGAAGCATGTAAATGGATAAAAACAAGTGGGCCTAAAACTGAACCCTGTGGAACACCAAACTCCACTTGAAAACATGAGGAATGGTCACCATCTAAATCTACAAACTGACAACGATCAGTCAAATAGGATCTGAGCCACAAGAGGGCAGTTCCCTTAATTCCTACTACATTTTCTAATCTGTGAAGGAGAATACTATGATCAATGGTGTCAAAAGTTGCACTGAGGTCCAGTAACACAAGTTGTTAGGAACCTCCACTAGAGGTCACTGTTCATGTCTGTCTGTCTGTAGTTTTTGTTGGTCGACTCAGTTTCCCAGAAGGCACCTCAGTCAGTTGATGAGTGCTCACCTGAACTGAGGTGGCTCATTAAAGTTTCTATAAATAGCAGTTTGTTCTGGGAAACTGGGTCGAGCATTGTTGTTGAATGTTGTTTATTTGTATACAGTCATGTGGGCATTCCTTTTTGTTTCTTTAAGTTTGTTTTATAACCTTTGTTTTCAGAGGGCTCTAGTTTTGTTTTCTGTATGTTCCTTGTTCTGATGGATTCATGGAGCTGCCTTGTTCAGTGTTTAGTTAGGCTGTGTCTCCTCCTGTGTAAGTACTGTTCTGTGTCTTCCCTTTTATGTGTTGCCACATGAGGGCTTAGCCGTTAGCAGGGTTAGCCACTAGTAGGCCTTGACGGCTAATAGGGTTAGCCCCTAGTAGGGTTAGCCTCCAGTTGGCTAGCCTCTAGTGGGAACGACTGCTAGTGGTTCTGGTCACTGGTAGGTTAGCCGCTAGCTTGGAATAGCCTCATGTGTGCCTTTCTTTGTGTTCTGTTTCCTCTTTAGGTCTATACTAACTCCATTAGATACTAACCCGGTTAGGTCAGCATCCTGTGTCTCCATATTCCGTGTAGCTACTAATCCAACTAACCAGTCCTGTCTCTAGTCTCTGTGCCCCTGGTCCTGTCTCCAGTCCAGTGTCTGTCTCTCCAGTCCAGTGTCCAGCTCCATGTTTCCTCAGTCCCCTGTGTTAGTCCTCTGTTCCTTGTCAGTTCTCAGTTCCCTGTGTTAGTCCTCTGTTCCTTGTCAGTTCTCAGTTCCCTGTGTTAGCGCGCCGTTCCCTGTCAGTTCTCAGTTCCCTGTGTTAGCGCGCCGTTCCCTGTCAGTTCTCAGTTCCCTGTGTTAGCGCGCCGTTCCCTGTCAGTTCTCAGTTCCCTGTGTTAGCGCGCCGTTCCCTATGTCTTTCCTGAGCCCTAGTTTTAGTTTACGTTTGTTGTTTTGGTTCCTTTGTTTATGTCTGTGAGTTTTGTAAATAAAGACTTTGTTTGCACATCCCTCTGCCTTCATGTCTACCCTCATGCCCACGGCAACCACACCATCAGCCGGTCTAGCCAAACACACCAGCTAGACGCTATGACGCAAGTATAGTGATGCAACCCTAATCAGAGGCCAATAGGAGGTCGTTTACTACTTTAACAAGTTCTGTCTCTGTGCTGTGATGAGGCCTAAATCCTGACTGATACAGTTCATGAATGCTATTTCTGTGTAGTTGTGAACAAAGCTGCTGTGATACTACCTTTTCCAGAATCTTGGAGAAAAAGGGAAGGTTTGATATCGGCCTGTAATTAGAAAGCTGACAGGGGTCAAGGTCAGGTTTCTTGATTAGCGGTTTAATAACAGCTAATTTAAAGAATTTGGGAAAATATCCACTACTGAGTGAACAGTTAATTACTTTCACCAGGGGTTCTATTATTGCTGGTACTATCTGCTTGAGAAAATTGGTATAGGATCTAATATACAGGTTGATGATTTTGAAGAAGAGATGAGTGAAATTAGTTCTCTCGCTTAAAGGGGAGTAAAGTATGCTAGGTTCTGATGTGATGTGGTTAGTTCATCTGTATTAGTTAAATTGTCTGGTTTCAAAGCCTGATTTTTTTTGCCTAATATTTATGATTTTGTTATTGAAAAAGTTCATGGAATCCTCACTACTGCATGATGTTGCTGTGGAGATTTCTGCAGTGGTCTTATATCTCGGGATATTTTTATTTTCTATAAGAGTGGAGAAATACGTTGATCTAGCATCACTGAGAGCTTTTCTATAGTTCAGGATGCTCTCCTTCCATGCTATTTGGAATACTAACAATTTAGTTTGGCGTCATTTACATTAATTTTCAAGTGGTTTGTTTTAAAGCGCGTGTGTGGTCATTATACCAAGGAGCGAGTTTCTTATCTCTAATCATTTTCCTTTTAACTGGAGCTACATTTTCTAAGCTATAACGAAGTGTTGACTCTAGATATTCAGTCACCTGATCGAGTTCTGTGAAATCAGATGGCGATCCAATTAAAGTTGATGACTCTGGTATTTGATGTAAATGTGCAATCGTGGCCAAAAGTTTTGAGATAAATATTGGAAATTGGAAAAGTTGCTGCTTAAATTGTTAATAGCAATTTGCATATACTCCACAAAGAGTGATCAGATGAATTGCATAGTCTTCTTTGCCATGAAAATTTACTTAATCCCGAAAAAAAAAAAAAAAACTTTCCACTGCATTTCATTGCTGTCATTAAAGGACCTGCTGAGATCATTTCAGTAATCGTCTTGTTAACTCAGGTGAGAATGTGGACGAGCGCAAGGCTGGAGATCATTATGTCAGGCTGATTGGGTTAGAATGGCAGACTTGACATGTTAAAAGGAGAGTGATGCTTGAAATCATTGTTCTTTCATTGTTAACCATGGTGACCTAAAAAGAAACGCGTGCAGCCATCATTGCATTGCATAAAAATGGCTTCACAGGCAAAGATATTGTGGCTACTAAGATTGCACTTAAATCAACAATTTATAGGATCATCAAGAACTTCAAGGAAAGAGGTTCAATTCTTGTTAAGAAGGCTTCAGGGAGTCCAAGAAAGTCCAGCAAGCGCCAGGATCGTCTCCTAAAGAGGATTCAGCTGAGGGATCGGAGGGCCACCAGTGCAGAGCTGCTCAGGAATGGCAGCAGGCAGGTGTGAGCGCATCTGCACGCACAGTGAGGCGAAGACTTTTGGAAGATGGCCTGGTGTCAAGAAGGGCAGCAAAGAAGCCACTTCTCTCCAAAAAAAACATCAGGGACAGATTGATCTTCTGCAAAAAATATGGCGAATGGACTGCTGAGGACTGGGACAAAGTCATATTCTCAGATGAAGCCTCTTTCCGATTGTTTTGGGGCATCTGGAAAAAGGCTTGTGCGGAGAAGAAAAGGTGACGCCACCATCAGTCCTGTGTCATGCCAACAGTAAAGCATCCTGAGACCATTCATGTGTGGGGCTGCTTCTCATCCAAGGGAGGGGGCTCACTCACAATTTTGCCCAAAAACACAGCCATGAATAAAGAACGGTACCAAAACACCCTCCAACAGCAACTTCTTCCAACAATCCAACAACAGTTTGGTGAAGAATAAGGCATTTTCCAGCGTTGAAATTTTGGGTCCATGGCCTGGAAACTCCCCAGATCTTAATCCCATTGAGAACTTGTGGTCAATCCTCAAGAGGCGGGTGGACAAACAAAAACCCACCAATTCTGACAAACTCCAAGAAGTGATTATGAAAGAATGGGTTGCTATCAGTCAGGATTTGGCCCAGAAGTTGATTGAGAGCAGCCCAGTCGAATTGCAGAGGTCCTGAAAAAGAAGCGTCAACACTGCAAATACTGACTCTTTGCATAAATGTCATGTGATTTGAAATGTATGAAGTGCTTGTAATTATATTTCAGTACATCACAGAAACAACTGAAACAAAGATATAAAAGCAGTTTAGTGGCAAACTTAGTGAAAATTAATATTTGTGTCATTCTCAAAACTTTTGGCCACGACTGTATGTTTAAGGCGGTAGTGCGGTGCTGTGCATACATTATTACTATGACACGCTTTAATCGAGACAAGATTGACTGTGGAATTGTGGTTATATTTCCTATACTTAATCCGAAGGATAATATTAAATCTAAAGTGTGACCTGCTTTATGAGTGGGTCCTACTACACATTGATTTACTCCTACTGAGTCCAGTATAGACAAGAATGCTGTTCTCAGAGGGTCTTCTGGATTCTCAAAATGTATATTAAAGTCTCCAGAAATTAACGCTTTGTTTACAGAGACAACAAGGTTTGAGAGGAAATCTGCAAATTCACAGAGAAACTCCGAGTACGGCCCTGGGGGTCTGTAAATGATGATTAGCTGGATCGATTGAGCTGACTTTGTTACTATAGAGAGCTTTAAATGCATTAAATTTAAAACTGTGTTTTTGTACGAGAGACAGATTATCATTGTAAATAACTGCGACTCCTCCTCCTCTACCAGTTAGCCGAGGCTGGTGTATGTAGCTATATCCAGGAGGACTCGCTTCATTTAGAGCTACATACTCGTCCTGTTTAATCCAGGTTTCTGTTAAACATAATATATCAAACTCCTGATCTGTGATAGTTTCATTAACAATAACTGCTTTAGATGCAAGAGATCTAATATTTAGCAGTCCGAGCTTCAGATCAGAGGTGCGGCTGCGCATTCAGTGTGATCTGAGTTTGTGGTATCTATGTTAATTAAATTACTAAAACGGACTTTCTGAGTCTTTCTAAATTTATGTCTATGTATCGCTCGGGGAACAGACACAGTCTCAATATGATGAACCCTGAGTGACGACTCTATGCAGCTAGCAGACGGTTGGTTTAGCCTGTCTGTCTGCTCCCTGGCCTTGGCTCTGGATTGTCACCGATTAACTAGGCCTCTGCTGAGACTATGTGCTATACTACAAGAAATGAGAGCAGCACCTTCCCGAGTGGGATGGACACCGTCCCGCCCTAACAGGCCAGTTTTGCCCTCAAAGGTCTTCCAATTATCTATGAAGCCCACGTTGTTTTCGGAGCACCACCTGGACATCCAGCGGTTCAGCGACCATAACCTGCTGTAAGCTATGTCGCCACGTCTCATTGGGATGGGACCAGAGCAAACTACTTCTTCGGACATCGCCTTCGCTATTTTAAACACCTCTGTAAAGTTACTCTTACTAACCTCTGACTGACGAAGGCGTATATCATTAGCTCTAGCATGTACCACTATCTTAGAGAACCTATGCTGTCCTAGAGCCCTAAGATTACCTGCTATGTCCGGTGCTCTGGCTCCCGGGATACACCTGACCACTGCTGGCGCCCCTAAAGACTGCTGGCGCCCCTAAAGGCCTGGCTAATTTCACGTGCCTCAGTATAGAGTCTCCTATAACCGGAGCTCCTTCAGGTTTCTCAGCGGATGCATCACTGAGGAGAGCAAACCTGTTGGACACGTGAAGCGCAGAAGAGGTGTGCTCCGGTGGGCTAGCCTTAGCGTTAGCTTTGGCTGAACGAGTATACTGCTGAGTCGTCACCCACTCGCCCCGCTATGGGAATAACACTGCTCTTGCGCTCTCTAACCCTCTCTAAAGTCTGGATGCGCTCCTCTAATACTGATATCTTCTCCGTCAGGATGCTAACTAACACACACCTATCACAAACGACACACTTATCACTAACGACGGAGGAAGAATGTCTAAACATCCTGCACTCCACACACATATTATGCACCATTAATCGCTTTTGTTATACGAATTTTTGACTATCAGCAAAAAGAAAACATCAGCAAAAACATCATCAAAAATATAACAAAAACAAACCCAAGCAAAAGTTACACTTTGAGCTTTACATCTGCAATCGTCTATAAACTATCCATGCTGGATCGGTCACTCTCACACACACACACACAAGGACCATGCTACCACTCGGCGATGAAATTCAGCGCTTTCTTTAATTCTGTAACAAGGAGAGATAATCAGTGAGTCAAACAGGTGACAGCTTCTCCCTTCTGTCACACACACAGAGTCATTTACAGGGAGAACCAGGAAACACATGCGCTCATGAGCCTCGCACACAGGTAGACTGAGGCTATCACATGTCACATGCAGAGAAAGCCTGATGTGTCCCGCTGATATTGCTCCCCCCTCCAAACAAAATCTCAAAGAGAAAGTTTCTGCTAGTTCTAAAAACTACTTTCTTTACGTTACTACTACCACTACTTTAACATTACATTCTTTTAACTTGTGAACAATCATGGAAGAACAAGAATTTGTGAAGTTCATTAAACCAATTATAAAACAAAATGGAAGAAAATTAAAACATCATGGACAATAAAATAAAGGTGAAATAATAATAATAATAATAATAATAATAATAATAAAGGGAAAAGCAAAACAAGTAAGATTAAATCAATGTATTATTCACACCAGTTACACTATTTTATATACAGCTACAAAGCCAACTAGCTCCTACCACAAGGCTGAATTCCAAATTGCTTTCCAACCCTTTACCAAGGGCACTACTTGGTGTGTGGAACAAGGGATTGTACACTCTATTCATCTAATGCTATTTGGCACTGAACCCAGGAAAAATAACAGAGGTATTATATAACAGTCAATGCGCCACCTGGCGGGATTATACAGCATTGCAACCATCTTATTAGAAAGCAGATGGGGGGGGGGGGGGGGGGGGGGTTATGGTCCTTTCATGGAACAGCCGGCTGTTTGAAATGGCTTCATCTGTATATCCTCCAAATACACATTACTTTTCCTTGACACACACAAACTACAGACACTACATATCCAACAAAACGATGACAAGGTCCATACCAAGCCCACATTGAGTGATATTAGAAGCCAGGGCTTTTGGAGTTCTTATCATGCTTGAAAGGCACACAGGTTGCTTTGTTGCACAAAGCTGGCGATGACGCAGGTGCTTGGGCCCACTCATAGTTTTTCAAGTTGCTTGAAACTATATTTTTTATCACATTCTTCCTTTTTTTCAACCATTCAGACACTTTTCGGGGTCTTACCATGCTCAAAAATTCATAAAAATCTGCACACCAATTGGAATCTGCTGGCATAGGATGTCTGCAAGTCTGACCCCTGAGTGTCACTCACTGCCTTCACAGGAGATTTTGCTGCATAGCTCATACATACTTGCACGTATACATTTCAAACTTGGAACAATTTTCTCTGTGCATGTCATTGGCTCAACTCAACATGAGGTCAGATATTTTAGGTAATTTGAAAAAAAAATACACAATTATGACATCACCATTATTAAATACACACACTACACACACAATATACACACACACATACTACGTACACATCCGATACATACTCACATGCATTAAACATCCCACACACACACACACACCCACACACACACACACCCCCACACACACACACACACACACACACACACACACACACACACACACACACACACACACAATACTTCCTACACACATATATCCTACAAATACACATTTCTTTTCCTAGACACACACACACTCACAGACAATCAATCTACGGACTACATATCCTTCAAAAATAATGACCGGCCTAAGCACCGCCATGAATAACATTAGAAACCGGGCTTTTGGAGGTCTCTACATGCCCCTTAAGGCACACAGGTTGTATTTTGCGCAGAGCTGGCAATGGTGTCTTGATGAAAACATTGTCTTGATAAAAGTGCAAATCTTGATATACAAGTGCCAAGTATCATCGACTGTCATGTGGCACTCATGCACTTCTTGTTTTCACAACGTAATCACAACTGATCTCTAAAGCATCTTTAATTTTGTGTTTGTGTGTGTGGTGGTGGGTATGTGTGTGCTTGCACAGCGGTGTGTGTGCTCGCGCAGGGAGGGATGTTTGTGTGTCCTACTCAGCAGCCCCACCCCCCCCCTCCTCCTCCTCGCCTCTCTCTGGTCTCAATCAAAGTTAAGTGGGTTCATTGTTCACTGTTCATTGTTCACCTGTCTAGTGAGTTACTCAGTAGTGAGTAATGGTATACATGTTCAAAAAGAGCGGAGAACAAGCACCTGAATGCAGGAAACAGAGAGCATGTGTGTCATTAGTTGTTTTTTTTATTTTTTACTATTTTACAGAAGGGTCAGCTCTGCGTTACCAATGTTTTCAAAGGTAAATCGCAGGTGCATTTGTTTTATTTTTACTTTAGATTTTGTATTAATTATATTTCAAGGAATATTTTTGAGTTGTGGAACAAATCGTCTGTTTCCATTAATTCTTATGGGGGAAATTTGGACACATTAACACAGATTACATACACTACACTACACACATTACAAACATCTTACTTTACATATTCTACACACATTCTACATACACTACACATCTGACACACACACACACACACACACACACACACACACACACACACACACACACACACACACACACACACACACAAATATGTTCAACACACCAGTCACTGTAGTCAAGTCAAGTCAAGTCAATTTTATTTATATTGCGCTTTTAATAATTGACATTGTCGCAAAGCAGCTTTACACAATAAAAAGAAGTAAGTCTGTATGCAATGTGTATGAATCAAAATGATAAGATTGTCCCTGATGAGCAAGCCGAGGGCGACGGTGGCAAGGAAAAACTCCCTGGGATGGTAATAGGAAGAAACCTTGAGAGGAACCAGACTCAACAGGGAACCCATCCTCATCTGGGTGATAACGGATAGCAGGGATTGATCAACTTAATAATGTGTACTGGAAGTTCGGTGTGACAGGAGATGTGTTAAAATTAAAATTAAAAGGAGTCCAGTTTGTTCCTGGAGGCTCAGGTAGACTGTAGGAGATTCCAGTCCTGAGCTATCGAACAACTGAAGTCACAGGTCCCCAGAGCATCAATCGAAGATAGGACAGTCTTAATGGAAACCAGCCCCAGCCACCATACAAATCCAGGCAGACCACACGGGGCATCCATGCGACGAGATCTCCAACCAGAAGCAGGACTCCAGGACGGGTTAGACGGCTCCAGAGGGCAGAGGGGTCTGGATCACTGGCAACTCAGGAGCGAACATGTATAGCTCGACAGAGAGACAGAGAGAGGGACAGGAGAGAGGGAGAGAGAGAGAGAGAGAGAGAGAGGAGAGAGCAGAAAAGGAGAGAACAGAAAATAAGGAGAGATGGCAGTTTGGTTTGGTCACAGTCAACATGTATAAGGTGAATGTATATTAGTGCAAAGTGCAAGCAGGGACTCCGGCAGGACTAACTATAACAGCATAACTAAAAGGGAGAGACAGAAGGAAACACAGACATGAGGGGGAACTGAGATGTAAAGCAACCAATCACCTCACCGTCAACAAACCTGAGTGAACAATGAGAGTGGGGAGGACAACATCTAAACATACCAGTTCACCAGATACTCTATGTCCATGAGTCCCCCAGATCTGCTCCTTTACCTAAGACTCATCTATTTACAAAAATGCTTGGCTAAATAAGTAAGTTTTTAGCCTAGACTTAAACACTGAGACTGTGTCTGAGTCCCAAACGTTAATAGGAAGACTATTCCACACTGTACACACAAATTATACACACACTATACATACTTCACACACACTACACACATATGACACACACATAATACACACAAACACTACACACACAAACATGCTACACACACATACTACACACATCCTAAACACATATTACACACACACACACACACACCATGAGGGAAATTATTGCAATGATGCAGCAGGTTACACAAACAGTGGGTGAGGAAGTGGACAAAAAATGTAATTAAGTAAAAAAAATTTTTAAACAGTTTTCACTATGCATGTCATGGGCTTAACTCAAAGAGGAGGTCAGACTTTTTGGGCCGTTTGCAAAACACAAACAATGGACACATTACATACAATAAACTACACACATTATACATCTTACACACACATCCTACACTCATCTATCACACACACAGACACATCCTACACATACAGTATATTCAACACACACACACACACACACACACACACGCACACCCTACACAGATAGTACACACACACACTACACGCACACACACACACGCACACCCTACACAGATAGTACACACACACTACACGCACACACACACACAGACACACACACACACACACACTGTGCGGGAAATTAAGTAATTGTAACACATACATTACAACATTGCAAAATGACGCTACAGAAAATTGGCAGCTCAAGTGCTTTCAGGTAATTGTGAAGCAAGGAAGGTTTTCATTGTTGTTGTGCTTTCCACTAGCATTTTTTGCTGCTAAATTGTTGCTACTGCTAACATTCCCATTGTCACTGCTGCTAGCATTCCTAGTACATGGCAGCTAGCATTGTTGTTAGCATTTCCTTGTTTGCAAAGTAGAGCCACACACAGATGTATTCAGTGGCGTAATGATATGCTTTTTTAGCCCATGGCATCTTTAGCCAGCTGCTATTGAACTGGTACTAGCACAATGAATTAATTACACGTGGTTCATTTTGGTGCAAAAGTTACTTTACATGACGAGGCATTTGATTACTGGCACGCCACCATGCAATACGTTTGTCTGCTCGACAGGATGTCACGATTAACCCACGCATTTGGCTCCTAGCCAATGTCAAGGCAGACAACAGATTCACTCGTTACACACAGACTAAAACAGCCACTTGTCTCTTTCTCACACACATACACAAAAAAATAAACACGAAAAGTGCACCATAAGTGAAACAACCATATGCATAAATCCTGATGCATAGATCTTCTATGTTAAAAATGTCCTACAAAACCTCTTTCTTGATAAACAAATGTGAGTATACCATTATATTTAGGATTATAAACTAGACAACAGAAAAACCTCAGGAAATGTTTTATTACAGCATCCGCCAAACATCATAAATAACAACTGTTTTTACATATTTACTAGTATGTGATTTCATAATAATAATTCACATTTACATATTTACAATACTTAAAAAGTGCATGTGAACTACATAGTCTATTTGAATACGCATTGTAAGATTATTATAGATAATTATAATCTATAATCTAGATAATATAATTCATCTATTTCTACTTGCATTGTAAAGAATCTGTTTTCCTGAACTCGTACAGCGCTAAGACAGCAGGAAATGCTTTAATTCAGCATCCCTTGCTTAAAAGTGGAAAGGATAATTTATATTACATTCATACATTCCAGCATACATGATGAATAACAACGTTTTTTAACAGTCTCTTTCCCATTTTGAAAACTGCATATAAACTCTCTTTGCATGTTTTACTTGCCCATGCATTCGTTTTTTGAGATCCTCGCTTTCCTGAGCTCGTTCAATGCTAAGACCTTGGGAAACGCTATTTTTTTGCATCCTCTGTGGAAGTCTCAAAGGACAGATCATTTCCTACACTTATTCATACATTTCAGCAGGCATGATTAGCAATACAATTTACGTTGACGTGCTGTTTTAAAGGTAAAAATATGAAACATACAACTTATTACCTTTAAAACTGCAAATCAACTCATATTGCATGGTCCATTATTTTTTAAAGATCTCCCGGCTCTACAGCTCATACAACGATACTGTAACTTTGCAAAAGCCTTTTTTTCCTTTTCCCCTGTAGCAAAGTGAAATGATCTCATCAATTTATGCATTCAAAACACAAATTCATGCATTCCAGTAAATTGATGAAAAATAACTTTTCAAACAAATGATTAGATCTATTTCATTTTATTCTTTCTCCCATAACCTGCCTTGGGATCATTCAGGCATCTGCTGTAGCAAAACATTGCATTTAAGCATTCATGATGAACAAGCTATTAGCTTCTATAACATTCTGTTCCCCATACTTAATCTTCCCCTAAATCTTGAACTAAACTTGACTTCTTTAAAATATGTTTCCCACACTTAAAGTTGAAAGACAGTGTTTCTGCCATTTCAACAAGGTAGACAGGTCTGCGTAAAGTTTAAACATCCACGTACTATTACAGTCAGTTGGGATGGTAAAAATGTGTTTGTTTTTTCACTTTTCTTAAATTTTGTCATCTTTTTTTAAAATTTCCTTTGGCTTTTCATCTTTCCTTTTTTTCAGCTATGATCAGAGTAGCTCATCGTTCTTCCTCATGTCTGCATGTCAACTGATTTGGCTTGACGGACCATATAGACATGTGTCCAGGCATCGCACATTCCACCTAACTGCACATTCATGCATTCAAGCATATAAGAATGAACAACAACTTTTTTAACATTGTATTTCACATTTTTACCAATACATTGCCTGTCAACTCATATTGCATAGTCAACTTTTCCATGCATTAGGTTTTTAAGATGTCCATGTTCCTGAAGGCTTAGGCCTAGAGAAACAATATATTTCAGCATCTGCTGCCAAAAAGTGAAAGGACTGTTCAATTCCCAAACATACATGCATTCAAGCATACATGAATAAATAGTCTGTTTCACATTTTTCACTTTCAAACTGCATATCATATTTTTCTGCGTCTACAAGCTACAGCTCTTCAAGGACACCTTTAGGCTTATATCATTACATCTCCATTTTCCTTTAAAATAAAAGCTTTAGACTGTTATGATCAATATTATTATTATTTACTTAACCACTTAAATCCTTCTTGACTCTTAACATATTCACTATTTCTTACTACATATGACACATCACCCGCACCTTTAGTCTTACCAAAGTGTATAACAAACAACAGTCAACTTTATCATATAAGACTGCATAATAATACAACTAACATTGTGCCATTAAATTTGTTCAACGAGTCTCTCTGGGGGTTTTGCAGGCCTTGATGATCTTCTGAGGGCTGGTTCATGGCTCTGAGCTGACACTTCAGGTGTCACAGTGTATGCTGTGGTTGTTAAGTGACATCAGCTTTTTCAATAGCTGCAGCTGGTCCTATAAGATCACAATGATTCCTTCTCAGGACAGCTCCATCTTCTGTCCGTATGGTGTACGATCTTGGCTGGACCTTACTGAGAACAGGCGCGTTCTGTTTCCATGTATCCATTTTGTCTTTGATTCTGACTTGGTCTCCAGTGTGAAGTTCTGGTAGTATCTGCGTTCCTCTTTCATAATAGAACTTCTGTTTTGCTTTTTGCTGTTCTTGATATCGCCGTACCATCTCTCCTTCCTGCGTTTTCAACAGGTCCTCTTGGATAGCTAGATTTGATCTCATACGTCGTCCCATGAGGTGGGCTGGAGACTTACCACATTCCAGTGGTGTTGAGCGGTACACAAGCAAGCTCTGGTAAAAATCAGTTCCACTGTCCTTTGCTTTGTACATGAGTCTTTTCACTGTCTCAACTGTCTTTTCCACTAAGCCAGTGGATTGTGGAAAATGAGGACTTGATGTTGAAGTTAATCATCAGCCAGTCTTCTTTGTCTGTTTCATTTTTTGTTTTGTCCACATACAATTCTTCTGGCTCTGATTCATTCAGTGTATGCATTTTACTTGAGTATGTTTTTAGCTTTAAAGCATCTTGCAAAATGGTTACTCTTGGAGCAGTTCTTGCACTTTTTGCCATACGCTGGGCACTTTCTAGGAGGATGCTGTGTGCCACATCGCTCACATGTTCTGAAGGGTTCCTCTCTCCCAGCTTGTTTCTCTCTCTTTTTCATCTCAGTAGTGCCATTCCTCATTTTTGTTGCTTTGTGAACATATTTTCCCACAATATCCACATTGCTGATCTCATTGCTCAGCTCTTTTGCTTGTGTCTTAACTTTTTCTGCTGCTCTGCACACCATTAATGCTTTTTCCAGATCTAAATCTGGCTCCCTTAATAGTCTCTCTTTCAGACTATTGTCTGGAATTCCACACACGAGTCTGTTTTTTTTTTTTTATTAATGAATGTTAGTTCTCCAAACTCACGTTTTACTTCTGTTTCTTAACTCAGTCACATACTGATCAATTGTCTCTCCCGTTTTCTGTACACATGAAAAATCTGTGCCTTTCAAATGTCACATTTCTCTTGGGTATGCAGTGGCTTTCAACAGCTTCATTTTATCCTCTTGTGTCAAACGTAAAGTCGTTGTAAACCTCCAGTGCTTCCTCACCAACTACGTGCAGGAACATGGAAGCTTCATTTTTTCATCTGTACCGATTGCAGCCAGGTACAGGTCAAAATGTTGTCAGAATTTTCTCCAATTTTCAGCCACATTACCTGTCAGCTGAAGGATGGGTGGAGGGTGTAATCCTTCCATTTTATCTCGTTATGTCTGCTTAGTCTACCGGTAAGTTGACTAACGCGGCCCCTTATGGCTCATTTGACATGCTGCGCTGGGTTAGCTTGTTGTTAATAACATGAAATTATTATTTTTTTTTTACTTCCGAGGTTTGTCTTTTCCCTTCAAGACCAACTTCTGACACCATGTCATAAAGGTGACTGCTGTTACGATGTCTTATCTCCACAAAAGTACCTGAACATTTGGCTCTTTCATGATCACTGAATCTGCTACTCTAAAAACTCTGTACTGTCTATTGTTTACACTACCATATATTGTGCAACATCTTCAACTAGTGATGCCGGTCCTCTAATAAATATTATTGGTCTGGGAATTATAAAAAAATATTTGACTTAACTCAAAAGCTGGAGCTGGAATAAAGTCAATTTTCATTCAAGATACAAAGTGGATGAAAAAAAAAACATGGATACATGTTCATCTTTTTTAATCAACAAGCTAGCCATGTACATTCATTTACCTTCTCATCTCTGTGATATGTAGAGCGAGTGTTAGAGATTTAGCAAGTAAATGTATGGGTAAATTGATTGATACACTGATGAGACATAACATTATGATCACTTGCTTAATTATGAATAGTGCCGTCAACATTTGTTACAGTAACTACAGTTACAGTACCTTGTGCCTATGGCACCTGGAAGTGGCTGGGTATATTAGGCAGTAAGTGAATGTTTTATCCCTGAAGTGTTGGAAACAAAAAAGAATGGGAAAACAATGATTTGAGTTACTTGACAAAGGACCAGAATGTGATGGCAAGAGGACTTGGTCAGAGCAACTCCAACACTGCTTGTGGGATGCTTACGACCAAAAGAAGTGCAAGGAATTAAAACTGGTCAACAGGCAAAAGGGTCATGGACAGTAAAGGGCTGGTCTATGTCATGAGGTGGTCATAAGGTTATGGCTGTGTACAATGTCACTTAGTAAGAAATACTGCTGTGTTGACTTGTGAGCAGGCATGCTGTAGATTCTGCCCAGAATTCCTGGTCAGTTTTTTTTTTTTTTTTTAAACCAATGCTGGCCTGACAGCAGAATGTTAGGGCAAAGTAACAATTTAAGAATGGGTATAGGAATAGAGTGTCTGGCTTAATGTTTGATGTCCGATTGTTTTTCAGCCATGGATCACAGACTGCTGGGGGGAGGGGGGGGGATATATATATTACTGTAGTGCATTCACATCAGTGTAGCAAGGATGCAGAAAATGGCGTCTAGAGGATACAGTCACTGAACGCAATTAGTCATGAGCATTTTATGTTCACATTTTGGTATGCTTTACAGCCATACCAATTCCATACCAATTCCATAATCCTAATCAAAACTAGTAAGTAAAAACATGATGTAATGACACATACATATACAGGTCCTTACACTGAGACAATAGTGGCATGGTGAGATGTAAACAGGGGTACCACATTGATCGTTTTAAAATAAAATCAAAGCAACAAAAATTAGGGACATATAAAATTTACTTTATTATCCTTTTTTCTTAATTTCTACAGTGTAGTTGCTTCTCTAGACATTTCATAAAATACAGCAGCTACATTTCAGCCAGACACTGGTGTGTGTGCCCAAATCTTAATGTATACTTACTGAACAGAAACAAACAAAAGAAAAAAAAACAAAAAAAAACAAATTCAATTCTGTCTCTGCTCAGTATGTTTTTAATAAAAGTAAAAACAAGGCCTGTAAACAAAGAGTTGAGCAATCCTCATCAGGGTTGAGCACCAGCAGCAGCCGGGACTTGTGTGGGTGAAGGGATGACAGGTGAAGCAGTAATGTTGGCCATGGGTTGTGACGAGGACATGGATGTGACACCTCCTATAGAGCAGAATTGGACTAAAATTGAACATGACTGTTTAAGGACAACACAAGCTCAAAATCCAACTTTGTAAAGTTTAATTATCATGTAATTGGGGTAATATGAAAATTAATCAGATTTAGAGCGGTACCAGTCATAATGCTTGATGTGCTGGCAGGAGTGGAGCCAGTGGAGAGCCCCGACGCAGAGCCCATCCTTGCCTGATCTTTTACAATGGGATCTGTGAAGAGACAAACGACTCTGTATCAGGAGACAGCCTGCATTTGAAACACATGTAAAATTTGAGGATTTGTCCACCACTAAACACTGTAGAAAAGCTTGGATTTAAGCTCTTGGATTTAAAAATCTCTTATATGATTAGCATGGAGTTCACAGCATTATGTGAGATTCCTGAATTAACCAGTCCCCAACCTACATTAATGCAGTTTAAAAAGCATCTCAAAAAAGAAAAGAATTCTTGACAGGACAGTAGTGGATCATCAACACCCTTCACAAAGAGAGGAAGTCACATAAGCTGGTAAATTAAAACATGTACATGGAAAGTTGACTCGAAGGGAAAAGTGTGGTTGGAAAAGGTGCACATGCAACAAGGTTTGCAGCCTTAAGAAGATCATCAAGCAAAACTGATTCAAGACCTTGAGAGAGCTTAAAAAGAAGTGAGGCTGAAGTCAGTGCATCAAGAGCCACCATGCACAGATGTCTTTAGGAAGTTGCATTGCTGGTATCAAGCCACTCCTGAACCAGAGATAATAACAGAAGCATCTTACCTGGATTAAGAAGAAAAAGAACTGGACTGATGCTCAGTGGTCCAAAGTCCTCTTTTCAGGTGAAAGTAAAATTTGCATTTAATTTGCTTGAAGTCCAGTGTGAAGTTTCTACAGTCAATGATTTAAGTGATATGTCCTCTGCTGGTGTTGGTCCATTGTTTTTTATCAAGTTAAAAATCAACACAACTATCTCTCAGGAGAGTTTAGAGTACTTCATGCTTTCATCTGCTAACAAGCTATATAAAGATGCTGATTTTCTTTTCTACCAGCACCTACCTACAGATTTAGCACCTGCCGACAGGGCTAAAACTACCACTTACCAGTTTCTGTACAATGGTATTACTGTGCTTGACTGCCCAGCCAACTCGCCTGACCTGAATCCTATAGAGAATCTCTGGACAATCAAGTCAAGCCAAGAGGAAGATGAGAAACAAGATGAGAAATCAAGTCAAGAGGAAGATGAGAAACACCGACTCAACAACACAGATGAGCTGAAAAATGCCATCAAAGCAACCTCAATAATGCCTCAGCAGTGCAACAAGCTGAGCACCTCCATACCATGCCTCACTGATGATAACTCCGTGCAAACGTGCATAAATTAGTGCAAAAGGAAACTAGAATTTCTGTATTGCAAATCCTTTTTTAAATTATTTTGAGGAAATATTCTAATATAGATGAGATACTGATTTTTTATTTACTGGCCAATCAAACATTAAAATCATCAGCAAACCAGTTAGTCGTAGTTTCTTTCTGCTGGAAAAGGGAGTCGGCATCTCGTAAAAGCTTAGCAGCAGAATATAAATAAAATCTCCTTTTAGATGGCTGTGTTAACTTTGGACTTGATAAAACACAGTGGACCAACACCAGACAGATGACATGGAACCCCAAAGCACCATCTGTGGAAGTTTCATACTGAACTTCAGGTAACTTGGACTCTGTGCCTCTCCAGTGTTCCTCCAGACTCTGGGACTTTGATTTCCAAATGAAACACAAAATTTACTTTCACCTGAAAAAAGAACTTTAAGCCACAGAGCAAAGGTTCAATTATCTTCTACTTATGCCAGGTAAGATACAAACATGTCTATGTCTCTGGTTAAGGAGTGGCTTGATACTATGAATACAGCTGTAGCCTGAAGATGATGCTCTCTCTCATCTACTCCATACTGCTCTCACTCATCTGGACATTAGAAGGGGGAATTATGTTAAAATGCTCTTCATCAACTACAGCTCAGCATTTAACACCATAATTCCCTCTACACTCACCACCAAGCTGGAGCACCTGGGACTCAGCTCATCTCTGCGTCAGTGGATCTCCAATTTCCTACCTGGGAGACCACAGGCAGTAAGGATGGGCGGACACATCTCAGCCTCCATCACTCTCAGCACTGGAGCCCCACAGGGTTGTGTTCTGAGCCCTTTACTGTACTCACTGTACATGCACGACTGCGTAGCCTCTACCAACTCCAACATCATCATCAAGTTTGCTGATGACACCATCGTGGTGGGCCTGACAACGATGAGACGGCCTACCTGAAGGAGATTGGAAATCTGGAAAACTGGTGCCAGAGGAACAACCTCCTTCTAAACGTCAGTAAGACAAAGGAGTTGATAGTTGACTTTAGTGCAAAGCAGAAGAGGAACTACCTGACCCCCGTCATCAACAAGAGCCCAGTGGAGAGAGTGGACAGCTTCTGCTACCTTGGTGTACACATCACGCAGGACCTGTCGTGATCCTGTCACATCAACACCGTGGTGAAAAAGGCCCGGTAGCGTCTCTACCACCTCAGACGCCTGAGAGACTTTAGACTGTCCTCTAAGGTGCTTAGAAACTTCTACTCTTGCGCCATAGAGAGCATCCTGACGGGAAACATAACGACCTGGTTCGGGAACAGCACCATGCAGGACAGACGAACTCTTCAGAGGGTGGTGTGATTACCTGAGCGCATCATCCACACAGAGCTCCCTGACCTGCACTCAATCTACAGCAAGAGGTGCTGGACCAAGGCCAGGAAGGCCAGGAAGATCAGATCAGTCACCCCAGCAGTGGACTGCTCTCTCTGTTGAGGTCAGGAAAGCGCTTCCGCTCCCTGAAGGCCAACACAGAGAGACTGAAGAGGAGCTTCTTCCCGCAGGCGATACGGTCTCTTAATCAGTACACCACACAGTACTGATCCATTTTGCACATCTACACTCACTCTGGACATTTGCCACACTAGTGGTCACTGCACACCTCCACACTCATGGACATAATGCACACAAGACACTTTAAATACGTCACTTTACTGCATATTTGCACACACCTGGACATTCCGTTCTTTTATGTTTACTCCACTCCCACAACTCTATATTTTCTATTTGTACAGCAAGATTTTTTTTCAAGATTTCTTTCTTATATCTTCCTATAGTGTATATTTTGTATTATACAGATATTTTATATTTTATTTTATTTCTTTCTTAGTTAAATTTATTCTTCTTAGTTAAACTTACTTATATACATTTCTCAAATTTACTTTTGTTTTAATATTTATTTCCTATGATTTATTATTATTATTATTATTCCTACTATTTATTCCTATTAATAGTCTTTTTTAAGGTCAGGGCAGTTGTCTAAGCATTTCACTGTATATCGTACTGTGTACGACTGTGTATGTGACAAATAAAATTTGAATTTGAAGATGTCCGTGTGTAGTGGCTCTATTGTCTGTGTAGCATCAATCAACTCTTGGTGAAGCTCTCTCAAGATCTTGAATCAGCTTTGCTTGAAAATCTTCTTAAGACTGTGGTCATCCCTGTTGCTTGTGCCCCTTTTCCTACCACACTTTTCTCTTTCAGTCAACGTTCATGAATATGCTTCGATACAGCACTCCGTCAACAGCCATCTGATCATCTGGGATGACCTTCTGTACAACTTGACCATCAGGACAACTGTCAAGTCAATAGTCTTCTCCATGACTTTGATACTGAACTAGATCGAGACATACCCTGTATTTATACTGTATGAATAGTAATTACTCAAAGTAGAAATTAAACATTGTAATATTTTAAGATACTGGATTTTTGATTGTCATGAGATGTAAGTGAAATTTAATATTGGAAATACTTCACTTCATGTGTAATAAATCTAGAATGTATGAGAGTTTCAACTTTTGAATTAAATTACAAAAACTAAAGACTTTGACAATATAAATGTTTTAGATGCACTGTATATGTACAGTAAAGCACATGTATGTGGGACTCACAGAAGTACGGGTGCTCCATGGCCTCCCGAGCTGTTAGGCGTGCTTGATGGTCATAGCGCAGAAGTTTGTCCAGAAAGTCCAGGGCTTCAGTACTGACCAGATGCTGGTTCTCACTGTGCACAAATCTCTCCCATCTCTTCCTGGAATGTCTAGAGAAAAGGGAGCATGGAGTAGGTTAAAAAAAAAAATTAAAAAGTAAAAAAAAAAATTCTTAATTGTTACATATCAGCACTAAAACAGGATCAAAAATAAATATTGTACTACAATATAAAACAAATTGTTCAAAAGTTTTACCTGCCCAATATGTCATTGAACCGTGGATCAAGTTCTATGTTGTATTTGTCAATATAGTCATATAGGTCTTCTGTGCCCAACACTTTGGCAATTCGTACAAGCTGTAAAAACAATACTCATTTTAGCAAAAGAAGTAAAGTAGCACAAAATTCTTTCGGTTGACTAGTGTTTATTGCAGTAGTGCATTATCATTATTCTATGCCATTTACCAATATTAATACCATGGTTCATTATGCTTTAAATACATGAGGAACAGTATTTTTCAATTTGTTCCAAGAAGCCAAAACATATTTGGCTTTTTAGCCGGCTGTCTAGTGAGTTGAAACAAACTCTTTCGATTAAACACTCAGTGATCAATTATAGCAAAGTGCAAAAATCAAAGCTTCTGGACTTTCAAAGATAAAGAAATATTAATGCTAAGTAATAGATACGTACACCAGTCTCTCACCTGATCATAGTTGTCATGGCCATGGAAGAATGGTTCTTTCCTGAAAATCATACTGGCCAACATGCAGCCTAAACTCCACATGTCTAAACTGTAGTCATACATCTGCCAATCACAAGAACAGAATAAACATTAATTTTAATTTGACAAAACAATATATTTTGTTAACATGAACATCCATAATTACATCTACAACCATACAGTATATTAAAAAGATTAACTCCAATGACAGTAATATACTCATCACATTATAGGCCAGTTTTGATAAAATACACATCCCAATCTGAAATACAAAAGCAGTCAATCACCACCACAGGTAGAAATACACAGACTAGTATTGTTCATGATGCAATTTGGACCACGCACATTCATGATTTTTTACATTTCTTCAGCAAACGTGAAAGTTCAGAACTTCTGATTTTAATAGTGTGTTGGACAGGATTGATAAATGCACATTTACTGCTCATCTGTTCAGAAACTATTTCGTACACGGAAGGCTGGCTTGGAGATGTGAAAGGGCAAGGTATGTGTAAAGGGTTTATAAATTAAGATTGTACAAGTGTGCCTCTGCTTCATATGTCCTGTGAATCTGATATACTTGAAACACACACTTTATGTTCATGTTCTATGTTATGAGTCTGCCTAAAAATCAAATCAGGTGGTTTTGCTTATTTTGGATTATTGTGTTTAGATCCAATCCACTGTGGGGCGCTCTCGTATGGCAATGGAGTAGACGTGTCTGGCTTGAGATCTTGCCAAGCTTTTTTTAAATTTTTTTTTTTAACTTTATAAAACAGTATTTAAAATCTGCTCTGATCCTAGTTCTGAAATAAGGAAATAATTAATATGCGGGTCAACTGCGGAAAAGCTACACAATTATAAAAATACAACGCATCACCCAACACTAGGCCCAATGTCTTCGCGTTCCTCTGATCTCAAACACCACCTCCGGAGAAAATGAGTGCTGCAGTGTTGAAATTAGAGATTCTCCGCCAATTAAAATAAGACATCTCAGCAGTAAACAAGTCTACTTACTGATGATTTCAACTTCCTTAAAAACAAGATACAAGCAGTTAAAAAGAAAATTATAAATAATGTGATGGCGTTTCACTCCGAAATGGATCAAATGAGGACCGTGATACAGGATATGGAAGGCATCAGTACAGACGTGGTCAGACAAACGAACTTTACAGTCTGTGGTAATTGAATAAAAAAAAAGAGATGGCCAAGCTAAGAAGGAAATGCGAAGACAAGGAGGGAAGGATGAGATGGTGCAAATTCAGGATAGTGGGGGTAGCTGAGATGGATGGATCAAGCTCTACTGTGTTTGTTTCGAGGCTGCTGAGAGAAACACTACAAATAGAGAGGAATGTGTTTGTGGACTACTCGCATAGAATTCTGGCTCCAAGAACATCGGATGGAAAACCGGGTCATCATGGCTAAACTTCACTATTACTAAGACTTTATTGAGGTGTTGAACCATGCGCACACTCAGGCTCTGCTACGATTCAATGGAGAATCAGTTGCCATCTTTCTGGATTATACTGTGAGTGTTGCCAAGGCCAGGGCTGCATTCAGGGAGGTTTGGAAATTACCGCGTAATCGTCAGGGTGCTGGTTTGGCATTCTATACCCAGCCCGTTTGCGTATTTCATACGACGGAAAAGAAAAGGTATTCACACATGCTGAGGAAGCAATGAGGTATAGCAAGCAGAACATTATAAACACAGGTGCTTGAAAAATAATGCAGATACTTAAGTTCTATCTGCTTATACCATATTCCAACCTAGACCATGCTCTCAATGGAGCAATGACCTTTTTGTTTGCACTGCCTTTAGCTCCTCACAGAGGGGGTAGGAAGGTACTATTCAGCCATGAGCAAGAGCCTCAATCATGTCTTATCCCCCCTAACCACACACTATTATTAGGGCCCAAGCACTATGACATCAGCTCTATGTCGTCATTGTGTGTGTTTTTTCCAACATTTTGGTCTTTTTGGGGGACTTAACATGATCAAAATCTTGGAATCTGCTGCCATTAGGATGTCTGAGAGTCTGGCGTGGCACTGAGGTTTTGCTGCATAGCTCATACACACTAGCAGGTATGCATGCGAAACCTGGTACACATTTAGAGCTCATTGAGCTGAAAAATTTTCACACAGCATGTCATGGGCTCAACTTAACAGGAAGTGAGTTATTTTGTGTTGTTTGCAAAACACACCCAAAGCAATTTTACATACTCTTCCCAGGGAATTTTTATGATCGCCACCTTATGGCTTATGTGATTTAAAGACATTGAGGATGCAAAATTGCTGAGTTTTTTTTTTTTTTTTTTGATATCTCAAATGGGTCAACTGTGACGATGCCTTAAACTTGTGCGAAAAGTGGCTAATAACTTTCTGTGGGAAATCACATTGAGAGACATCACATTTTGGAGGGCTAAACATAAAATTCCCCCTTTTCTAAAATTATGTCATAACGGTATTGGGATAAGAAGTATGACATCAGCCCCATTATATTATCAGTCGTCAGTGTGTGTGAAGGGCCCTATTGTTTTCCTAAGGATTTATTTATTTTTTCCTACCACTTGAGGCTTTTGGGGGGGGGTCTTGTGCTCAAAAACTCATGCCTCAAACTTACGCTGAAAAGTGGTTAATAACTTTATGATGTCACTCAATATAATGTCACACACATTGAGTGAGGTTGTGAGGGAGGTCTTAACCAAAAATTCCCCCTATTCTACACATACACACACACCTGTTACAAATGTTAACAATCGCATCCATCTCTCTTTCTTGCTCTTACACATATCACACACATACTAAAACATACATCACAAATGTTAACACAGACTTGCACACAATCACTTGTTACACACAGACTGACACACTTACACGTCACACACTGTAGACACTTTTGTAGATGGAGTCTAATCTCCTGTGAACAAGGTAGGCTGAAAATCTTATTTCTAAATCACTTGAGCTTGGGGACAAGGTTGGGCAAATAACTACACATCAGCTAAAGCAAAGAATTGCCAATTACAGTCTATTCCTGTAATTAACAATTAGCAGATGAGCAAAATACAGATTGCCTTAAGATTAATTAATGTTTCCAAAATTATTACCAGTCACTATACACTTGTGTGTCGATCCACACGCTCTGGAAGGTTTTTGACTAATATATATATCCCTTTTATAGATCCAGTGATGGCTGCTGAATTGGAAAAAGACGGTGGAAGAGATAACATTAGCAATTAGATCTATGCAGAGTGGCAAAGGGGGCTTTGATTGGGTCCACCTCTCTTATAGCGTTATTGTGTTCTAAAGTACCAACTATCTAATCCAGTTGTTATACATTCAGTTAATATCTGGAATCAGATCAGACAGTTTTGCCTTAAAGAAAACGCATGCACAGGCTGCATTAAATGCTAAGAATTACATGTTTGTTGTTTGTTTCATTTTGAGGCTTGGGCTAGAAAGGGTCTGGTTTCATTGTCTTAACTTTATATTGATGGAAATTTTGCATCCTTCCAACAGCTGGTACAGAAATATGACATTCCCAAATCACATTTTTATAGGTACTTACAGCTTTGGAACTGTGTAGCATTGAATTCTAATCATTTCCCATCAGGCCCTCCACTTTCTTTATTAGAGTTAATATTTGAATGTAATATCAGTCCAAAAACATCATTAGATTTACTCAGGAATAATTGGTAGACAGATTGAGATTAACCAATTTTAGAGGAAATCAGGCAAAAAATAATACAGGGAATTTTCTCATCCATTTTGCCTTAGGCATCCTGTAATACAATTTAAGATTGACCAATGTAAACAATGTACAAAGGTCAGACTTTCTAAGATGTAGATTCCACATGTGATAGATGCAGACAGGCTCCTGCATCTCTGCTGCATATGTTTTGGACATGACTAAGACTTTACATGTTCTGGACCAATATTTTTGAGACCTTTTCTGGACTATTTGGAGACGTAGTAGAGCCATCTCAATTTATTGCATTGTTTGTTGAGGCCCTGAAAACCACTAGTTTTAGCAAAACTAAAACTGGTCCTTTTTGGCAAGGAGAAAAATGGAAAGACCCTACACCACCGACATTTAACCATTGGATTAGGGAAATGATCATGAGATGGAGAAAATTAAATATACAGTTAGAGGGTCTACTGGTACATTTTATAAAACCTGGCAACCTTTCTTAACTTTTGTTGAAGAAATTAACGCAGACAATATGGTATTGTAAAGAAAGGCTGTGAGTAATATTATTTATGCTATTATTATTTTCTTTTTTTATAGGCATCTGATTGGTATAGTATCCTAATATTAATTGGTATAGTAATACCTAATGTCTGGTGTTGGGGGGATGGGAAGTTTGGTTTTATGTTTTCTTTTTCTGTTCTTTTGTTGTTCTTTCTATATAGTTCTATATAGCAACTTCAAATCAGCAGGGCTGGTGGGGTCTTTCCCGTATGAGACAGGGAAATGGGCACTTGACTGATGGGCTCACTGATGTGTGAGGAAGGCCGGCCTGTGTACTTCAATCTCACAGAAGAGCTGTGTTAATGTTGGCACTGATAGAAAGGTTTCAGCACACCCAGTGCATGGCAGCTTGCTGTGCAAGGTATTGTGTAGCTGCAGGTTCCAATGCTGCCCTGTATCCACCACTAAAAGCTTCTACAATGGACATGTGTACTTCATAAATGGATCACAGTGCAATGGAAGAGGGAGGCCGGGTCATGTGAATTGCCGTGTGTGCGTGTGTTTGCACCTTAACTTTACACCAGAAACAGGTAAATATGCAGGTATACTGTGTGTGTGTATATACACACACAGTACAGACCAAAAGTTTGGACACACCTTCTCATTCAAAGAGTTTGAATTTGTATTATGGCAAGAAAAAAGCAGCCAAGTAAAGAAAAACGTGTGGCATCATTACTTTAAGAAATGAAAGTCATTCAGTCCGAAAAATTGGGAAAACTTTGAAAGTGTCCCCAAGTGCAGTCACCAAAACCATCAAGCACTACAAAGAAACTGGCTCACATGCGGACCGGCCCAGGAAAGGAAGACCAAGAATTCATCCGAGTCACCAGCCTCAGAAATCGCAGGTTAACAGCAGCTCAGATCAGAGAGCAGGTCAATGCTACACAGAGTTCTAGCAGCAGACACGTCTCTAGAACAACTGCTAAGAGGAGACTGTGTGAATCAGGGCTTCATGATAGGAAACCACTGCTAAGGACAGGCAACAAGCAGAAGAGACTTGTTTGGGCTAAAGAACACAATAAAGAAAACTCTTTGAATGAGAAGGTGTGCCCAAACTTTTGGTCTGTACTATATTAGGGGTGCTCCGATCAGGATTTTTGGGGCCGATCACCGATCTCTGATCACTAGAAGCTGTATCGGCATTGAAATTGCAAGAAGAGGAATATCATGAATTGACAACAGTATTTATTGGCAAGCAACATGTGCAACATGTCAACTTAACACATTGCTTGGTTAGTAATTGGGAACAGCTTAGAGCTTGACAAATACAACTTTCCTGTAGATTGTATAAAATTAAATTAAATAACAGACAAGTAGGACGTGAGTCGCCGGAAGTTCTGCAAGGACCGCCAAAAAAATTAAACATGGGTAATTCAATGATTAATTTAATTAAATATGTTTAATTTTCCGCGCAGAAAGATGGAAACGTAATCACTGCGTCAAAACACGCGGTGAATCATGATGAACCGTACTTCCAGCCACCGCGCGAGAGAGACAGAGATATTACCAACAGCTGAGTGAGCGGCGGCGCGCGAGTTGCTGAACTCTCCCGCTCTCTTAGCGCGAGCTAACTTTGAAAACTGCTCGTGTTCCTTTAAGTGACTAACCTTCAAATGTCTGATAAGGTTTGTGGTGTTAAAATGCTTTGGGTGCTTCCCGCCTCGTGAAATTGTCTTGTTACACAGGTTGCCGATTGCTAATGTACTGTCTTTTTCACACAACACGTAGAATTGCCAGACTGGTGAAGCCATTTTAGCAACACGCAAAAAGTCCCGCGAGTTTTGCGTTATCTGATCGGCTTTTCTATATCAGCCATTATAGAGACTGCCGATCAAACTTCCCAAAGCAATTATCAGCCGATTATGATCGACGACCGATCAATCGGAGCACACCTATATATATATATATATATTTTTTTTTTCCCAGCAATCTGTGATCCATGGCTGAAAAACCATCGGACATCAACCATTAAGCCAGACACTCTATTCATATATAGTTACATGGGAATTCAGGATTTAAAACACCAGGACTTGAAACCCTTAAAACCCTTTTTACATAAGAAAATTTCAATTTGCACTATTGTAAATCTGAATTTTTAAAGAAATTACAGTCTCAACACAAACCTGGTAGTCAACAAGCAGTTCAGGTCCTTTAAAATATCGGGAGGCCACTCTGACATTGTACTCCTGACTTGGGTGATAGAACTCAGCCAGGCCCCAGTCTATCAGACGAAGCTGAGAAACCAAACAAAAAAGTTATGGTATGTTTCTTAAAGAAACTTGAAACAAAGGGTTTGATAATCAATCTTGTTTTACTGGTCACTTTGCATTGTCTGCATGACAATGTATGGACAACATTATTTCAATCCGACTGAAATAATTTTGATTAGAGATTCCAACTTAACACGAATGCTGATTCAATGTGTGTTAACAAGGATTTAATAAGAATGTAATCTTACAACATGCACAAATGGTTCTGCCGACGTTAATGCAATAAATCTGTAAACATTAACAGACTAACCAGAATTTAGTCTCATGTATGATTAGTTAGAGCGTCACTGCATGTAAAATGGGGAGCCAGTCAGTGCAGCTTCCTCCACCAAATTTCGAGCAAAGACTTGTGAAAGACAGTTGTTCTAACGAGAACACTAATGGGAGCCAAAATTTTCCTCCTAGAAACCTCACTGAATGCACCCTCATGTGGGACAAACGCACAGAAAGAATGTACATTTTTATATTATTTCAACATAAGAGAAATTATTGTCTTAAGTGTTTACATGGGTAATATTTACATACTGGATTGACCATCAAAGGTTTATGCACCCCTCCCTCATGACAATTGAAAATTGTTTTAAACAGCTCCAACTGAGGCGCATTTCATCTTTTATTAGGGTATTATTCTTAATGTAAGTGGAATATTATGGCCCATGTAAACATAGCTCCTTATATTTGCTCCTTATAACTGGTATTTTATTAGACAGGAATGTGGATCAATACCTTTCTGTGCTCATGATCAATCATAACATTGTGAGGCTTGACGTCTCTGTGCATGATCCCCATACTGTGGCAGTAGTCCAAGGCCTAGGAAGAGATCATTTTTCCAGATGTTCAATAGATAAGATACTAGTAATGAAGAAACAAAGGAATATATACGGAGAAGAAAGCAATAAAAACTGTTCAAGATCAGTCTTACTGTGTGAGCCTCAAACTCGTGAACCTGATGTTGTATATTGTCGAGTATATTGTCGACCGCTCAAGTATATTTGCCAATCCTTTTTAAAAATCTGTTCATCCGCGGTTGATTATTCTGCTAGCACAAGAGCGAACTGTCCGCGACTAGTTAAACAGGTACATTAGCCAGAGCAGTGGCGCAAGCGCGGTGTACTGAGAGACGGTAAATGCAGCAAATGCCAGCTGCCACAAAAAGTTTCTGCAGAGAAACATAGTTTTAGAAAGTAAACAGGCTTTTCAATTAAAAAATTTATTAAAAATAAAAAAATAAACCTAAATTTATTTTTAACGAAGGAGGATTCAATTCAATTCAATTTTATTTGTATAGCGCTTTTAACAACTGCCATTGTCGCAAAGCAGCTTTACCCAATCAAAAGAATGATTTAAGTTTGTGTGAAATGTCAATGTGTATAATTCAAAATTATCAGACATCACCCCGTGCATTTCGGTTTTCTGATGACATATAGAACCAAAATTATCATTACTTTAAAAACATGTAAATTGTACTGCTCTCAGAATATGAGAATGATGTCACAAAAAAGCAAAACTAATATATATTTTTTTATAGCCGGCCCGTTCTGAGGGCTACCACCGCACTTATATTTCAGACCTGTAATATAACAACATACAAACATGCATGTAAACAAATATGGAATAATGGAAATAAACCAGTAAATTAAATTACCTCAAAAAGAATATGAAATCCTACACCCATATATGCAGTAGTCCAATGCAAGTAGCAGAAACTCCTGAGCATTACCATTTCTTTATGCGATCAACAAGGTTATACTGCATGTTGGAAAATGCAATGATTTTGCTAAGTAAACGCTAATTGTCATTTTTTAAAATCTATCCTAAGAAAATACAATTTACCTTTAAGATCTCATACATGTAGAATCGGATGTCGTAGTCTGATAGTGTTTGATACAATTGCTGTGGAAAAATAAAAAACAAAGCTGGGTTCTCTTCGCCTTAAACACATGCCATTTATAACTAGGTTTTACATGAACAGTTTTACCTTAAAGTCTGTGTTGTTAACATGTTCAAAAACCAGAGCAGGTGTTCGAGACTAAAAAGAAAGAAAAGAAAAAGTCAAGTAGCCTTAAAAACCATTATAATCCTTATCCCAATTTATTTTCCTAGTAAGTTTCAATTTCCACTTGTTTTTAACTAATAAAATCAAGATTATCTAATATTATTCATTATTCTTTTAATTTTATTCAGTAACACCATACAATAATCAAACATTCATTTCTTACCACTGGATCCTTGACGATGTCTAGGAGTGTGATGATGTTTGGGCCACCACGCAGATTCTCTAAAATCTTTATTTCTCGTTTTATTTTCTTCTTCTTTACTGGCTGTAGACAGAAAGAAAAAAAGAGAAAGACAAAAATGAGTCCAAAACATTTCAATTCCAGGCACTGATTGTGTTGCACCCGTCATCCTGTCTCCAGTAAAAGGAGCTCAAAATAAAATCCTGGCTACATTAAGAGAGATGTGGCTAATCTCCACAAGCATTTATCACATAGCATGAAAGAAACCCCTCATCTCACAAAATGTTATCGAATGAATCTGGAGCCTTGTACTGTTGCAAGAAAAAAGAGGAATTCTCTCATAAAGAAAGTCTCTCTCTCTCTTAATTTGGGCTTGTGCCGAACGGATTAAGTTACAAACCTTTTTTTTTTTTTTTTTTGCCTTTTTTTAAGTTGCAGCCCACAATACAAATAAGATTATTTGGCAAAGACATTCATCAGGGACCTGGAAAAAAACTGCAATGACATGTAATGCAAGAGGTCCAGTCTGTTCAGGTATATTGTTTGTGTGTGGGAAAGGGGTAGCTCAGTAGTTAAGGTGTTGCTCTGCTGATTAGAGGTGGCCAGGTTCAAACCCCAACACCATGAAGTTGCTACTGTTGGGCCCTTGAACAAAACCCTTAATCCTCAAATGCTCACATATAATGAGATTTAAAAAAAAGTCATTCTGAATAATGGATACATGTCAAAATAATAATAATAATAATAATAATAATAATAATAATAGTAAAATGACAAACTTCAATTCCAGTTTCCCCATCTTTCCAATCCACAAATATATAAATTATGTCAAATTTCATCCACCCATCAATAATATTTAACAAACCTGCTCAGATTTATTTGGTTTATATTTCAACAAAGAACTACAATAAATATATAATCATGTAAATTACTTTCATGCTTAAACGACGATTCAAATGATCAAAAAAAAAAAAAAAAAAAAAAAACAGAAGGTGAAATACTAAAACATTTAAATAAAATGCATGTAAAGAGGTCACCGGAAACTTTTTAATCAAAGCACAGGTTACAGCAGTTTGAAAGATGGCCATGGATTCTACACTCTTCACATAAACTAAATGTAATTAAACATGGGCCCAGACAAATAAACAACCAGCATAATGTACTTACTTTGAGTATTTTAACAACTACTTTCTCATTGTTTGTGATATTGATAGCTTCAAACACTTCACTGTATTTTCCGCGTCCCAATTTACGTACAAGCTGGTAATCATCTTGGTTCCTTTAAAAACAAACACAGGACAATAATATAACAATAATATGTTAATGATATAGCAAGTTTACTGCAACTACATGAATAAAAATAATGATAAACAAACAAACAAACAAAATAATAGTAATAGACAGGATTAACAGTGAGCATGTTTCAGAGTGGGGTTATTTGGGATGTAACGGTATCAAAACTTCATGGTACGGTAGTACCTCGATATGAATGGCATGGTATTTATTGAATCATTTACAGGATAAAAAAAAAAAAAACTAATGAAGAGACTGAAAAAAGTGCCAGAAGTGTTTATTAAACAGTTTACATGAGCACTGAACATATCAATTGCATACAAATTAGCCATCTATCTGTAAACTTTGAAACAGGAACTTCAATTTTTTAATTTTAATAACAAAAAATTATTAAACCATGTAAAAAAAAAAAAATAAAGTTTCAATTTAGTATTCTTGAAAACTCAGAAAAAATTTAAATAGCAGCCTACTTATTGCAGCTGGCCCATGTGCTGAATGAGTATTTGAGAACACTCATCTCATTCACTCACACACACACTTATTTAGACAGAGACAGGTTTTTTAAAGAAAAATTTGCATATCAACATTATCTGGTAAAAGCTGAGATCTTTTACCAGATAATCTTTTACCTTTTCTCCTTTCTCGTTTCTTTTCAGAGAAAAACCGAAATGCTTCCACACATCTGATTTAAAACCTGCTTTAGGTTCGACCATTTCCATCTCTTTTCCTTCACCGCTACTAGCAGCACCTGCCATTTCCGCATTACTGGATCTGTAGTGACAACAGACCGCAAAAGATGATGGCCACGCCTGGGCTGATGGGAATTGTAGTTCCCACTACCTCCTGTTCACTCAAATCGCCTGAGCAAACTTTTCTCAGAAGACCTATCGTTTTATCGTGTCATGCGACCACGGTAGTATCGAAAAAAAATTGCTATTGCGGTACGACGGTAATTTACAATACCGTTACATCCCTAGTGGTTATTGTAAAACCCAGTATGTACTGTATGTAACTGCACGAACCAGTCCAGGAATACAAACAGTATTTTCAAGCATCAACATCAGAATTATTTATAAAAAATTTTCATGCAATCTCCTTTATCACAAAATGTGCCTTCTCTCTGTTTTTCTCTGTTTGGACTATATAAACTCCCAGTCAAAAACCCACCAATACAGACCCACCTCCTTCAGTGTTTGTCTATTTATTATTTTAGACATTGTACATTAATACTGAAGACATCCAAAGTGAATGAACATGGATGGAATTTTGTAATAAACAACCCAGAATATGTTGTATATTTAAGATTGGCCAAAGTAACTAGGACCACTCTTGGAAAATGTTGATTCAATTGTTTAATTGTGTAGAGAAAAAAAAAATAATAAAATAAAATCACAGACATGCCACAAAACTATTTTCATTTAACATTTCAACCTCCTGACAGTTTTGTTTTGTCTGATTTGTTTTGTTGTGGATATTGCTTTAAGTTTTCTATCTTGACACTTGACAGATGCCTTTCTTGGTCTACCAGTACACTTGCCTTTTACAACCTTCCCATTTGATTTGTACTTGGTCCAGATTTTAAACACAGCTGACCGGGAACAACCAACATCTTTTGCTACATTCCATGATTTAGTTTTACAAACCTCTCTTCTGTTTCAACTGACATCTCTTATGTCGGAGCCGTGATTTATGTCAATCAGCTTGATGCAAAAGCTCACCAAGGTGGTGACTGCAGACTAATTAGCAGATGTAATCTGATGTAGATGTTTGTTTGAAGTACATGGTTATTGCATTATTTTTTCCTTAGAATTGAGTGATTCCAAATATTTTCCTCAGCTTGAGCTACAGAAACAGTTACAATTGACTATAGTTTTCTTTCTGTTTCTTCAGTGTTTCTTAAAGTAAAGAAGGTTGGAATGTTAAATGAAAATAGTTTTGTGGCATGTCTGTGATTATTTTTTTTCTACACAATTGTTATTGAATTAACATTTTCCAAGAGTGGTGATTCCATACTTTTTGCCAGGGGTTGTACTTTTAGCTTTGATGATGGCTTGGCACCGTTCTCTCATCAGACTCTTGACATGATAGTTTTCAATTCATAGGTGTGCCTTGTCAATGCTTTGTTAATTTGTATGTTCTTGCCTCCTTAATGTTCTTTAGACCAGAGGCTCTCAAATTGCACATTTAAAGGTCAGAATCTTATTTCTATAAGGTCAAAAATCTGGAAAAAATACGTGATAAGCAGATTTTATTAAACTTGCTTATATAAATTACAAGCAACGTACATTTACTATTTAAGGCAGTCTGAGACCAAATACCTTCAGGCCTAGTGGAATAATATCGCTGTTTGACTGCAATCAGATACTTTAAACAAAGCAACTCTTACTTAGTCAGATTCACAATATGTTTCAAGTTATTGCAAAAGTAATGGCCACTGTTTGCCAAATTGTTGCTTGTGAATCTAAGCACCTCGAACTCTTAACATTAAAAAGTTTACGATTATGAAGAAATTTTAACTACAAGAGGAAAAACTTTGGTGACTGATTTTTATGACTAAATAAGTGAACTTGTTTTGATACCTGGCTAAACCGATTAAACAAACTGACCTTAAGAGAACACTGTAATATCAAAATTATTTTGAAGTAAAAGATACATGGTGCCCTAAGGGGCGTGTCGCAATGCACGACATCTTCTCTATTGTGCAATTAGCTACCCAAGCTTTGGTACAAAAAAGGGGTGGTGGCTAGATGGGAACACTGACCTTTTCTTTGAATATTTGGATTGAGACATCCTTACCGCATAGGGGATTAATGTTCACTGACAGAAGACAGCAAAGTCTCGCTCTTCTGTGCGTGCACAACAAGAATGCCTGTAGGCCTAGCTAGATAATTTTGAATGGGTATCCGTTAGCCGACCTTTGAATTCTGTCAATTGTTGACATTAAACACCTGCCAGGCTTCAAAGTTACCATGACAAGGATTTCGGAAAGATTAGCTTTAATCTCAGGGCAGGATCACTATAATGCCAAACAGACTACAAAACTGACAATTTATGTTGCCTTGTACAGAGGCCTATTAGTGCTACTACAGCTACTGTACAAATAGATATAATGGCAAGACGCACTCAGTTAAGTAAAGAGAAAAGTCACTCCATCATTACTTTAAGAAATGAAGGCCAAGTCAATCTGAAAAATCTGAAGAAATTTGAATGTATCCTCAAGTGCAGTCGCCAAAAACTATAAAATGCTGTGATTAAACTTGCTCTTATGAGGATCATCTCAGGAAAGGAAGACCGAGAGCTTCCTCTGCTGCAGAGGATAAGTTTATTAGAATGACCAGCCTCAGAAACCTCAGATTTACAGCACAGCAGATTAGAGACCACATAAATGCTTCTTGGAGTTACAGCAGCAGACATTTCAACATGTAGATCAGTGGAAAACTGTCCTTTAGTCTGATGAGTTCAAATGTGAGATTTTTGGTTATTACCACCGTGTCTTTGATTAGATGAAGCGATAGTGAACAGACGGTTTCCAATTGGGTGGTTTCCACTGTTAAGCATGGAGGAGTAGGTGTGATGGTGTGCTGGCGATATTGTTTATTCAAACACTTAACCAGCACGGCTACCACAGCATTTTGCAATGACATGCCTTCCCATATAGTTTGCACTTAGTGGGATCGTGATTTTTTTCCCCCAAGAGGACAACGATCACAAACACACCTATAAGTTATGTACTACCTATTCGTCCAAGAAGGAGCGTGATGGAGTGCTGCACCAAATGATCTGGCCTCCACAAAAACCCGCTCTAAATCAAACTGAGATGTTTTGAAATGACTTGAACAAGAGAGTGAATGAAAAGCAGCCAACAAAATCTCAACATCTCTGGGAACTCTTCCCAGATTGTTGGAAAACCATTAGAGTGTGCAAAGCTGTCATTAAAAAATAAAAATATGGTTACTTCGAAGAATCAAAAATATATTCTGGATTATGTCTTTTTTTTGACAAAATAACTCCAAATTTGTTGTTTAAAATTTTTAAATATTAATATACAATGTAAAAAAAAAAAAAACACTGAATAAGAAAGTGTGTCCAAACTTTTGATGGTTACTATATATAAAAATAATATATTAGAATGTCAGGTAATTTTGAAGCATTAAAATCCCTTTGTTCTAGACATTGTGTTAAGGAACAAAAAAAAGATGAGGCTCCCAATCAAAAGAATTAAATGTGGCAGGTTGGGACGATCCATTTTTATGATATCAAATCTGTGTTACACATGAAGGATTTACAGATGTTTTTCACACACAAGTCATAATATGTAGTATTTTCTTTATAATAGTTTAACTATATCAAGTTTAGCTCGCATTTGCTTGCTTTCTTAAACGGGTTCAAAGCAAGATCCATAACAAGATAGCATGAACACCAAGGAAACTGATTTAGCCCACTGTACTATATTTTTGTCACCACTAATAAGTACCAGCAGGCTCACCCCCACTCCACAACATGTGACTCGTAGTCCCAGTACTCCCGAGGTCTCTGTGTGTTGGCGTCTGGGTAAACCCGGGATCGGCTGGTCACTGGGCCAGACATTATCAGAATGTGATGCTGTTTCTATCAGGCCTAAAAGAGATGAAAAGATATACACCAAGTTAAGATTCAGTAATTAACACCTTGTCACAGAAAACCAGGTCAAGCATATATGAACCCTGACACATGATCATGAAAAACCCAATAAATTGTTGTTAAAATTCCATACCACAGCCTGATGAATTGAATTAAGGCACTGAAGCATGAGGGAGACATTCATGATGGGTTCATGAAATACCCATATGAAACCCACCAAGCATGTGGAGAACATGCCAGAGGAGGAAATTCACATTATCTATAATTTTTACACTTGGCTGCTTGAATTATTTAACCACCGATTACTGAGTTGTCTCAGGTACAGCAGCCATCTGATAATGTGAAGATTCAATTCTGGATGTAATACATCTTAATTTATTATGGCATAGTGTTGCACATAAAAGGTCAAAAAGCCAAAAGGTGAGAAGAATACACCATGGAGGTAGTGCACAGTCCATACGAGTTACAAGGAACTTGCAAGATTTACTTTATATTTCCACTTATTCTGCTTTAGAATATCAACTCCATTGTACATTAGGGTGTATAATCCCTTGTTCCACACACCAAGTAGTGCCCTTGATTAGATGTTTTATGATGTGCTGAATAAAATTGCTATAAAAGCAGAACCAATAAACCACTCCTAGTATCTTCTCCTCGATGATTACCTTAAATGTCGTTAAGTTGTTATCAAAAACACAGCATTCTCAGAAGACTCGAAAAGAGTAAAATACCATGGACAGATGGTCTACTGTTAAAATTGTCATTCCAGAAATTCCAGGATCTTGACTTCCAACTACCTTGGAGGACAAATAGTCTCTTCAATTTCGAAGCTAAATTTGATATCACAGGCTGTGGCCAAAAACAGTGCAAGCCAAAAATCCTAAGCCAACCGAAGAAAATGAGTTTTGAATAGCCACATGTGAACATACAGTCATAAAGTTAAGTCAATGTTGAGAGAGAGACTGACCGAGCCACACCTCAAACAAAAATCCTCAAACATCTGAAGAGCAAACGGTGTTCCTGCAATCTGTACAATTATGGTATTATAGCATGCAACAGTCATGAAAACAAGATAATCAAGATTAAATGATTGTGCCTTTTTTTTTTACCACAATACTTTTGTTTTGTGTTATTTCACTCCTCCCATACACTGATTTATTTCTGACAGCCCGATAAAATATTTCATTGTTTTTTAATTAAAATGGGCAGAGTCTTGGGTAATTGTAGAAACATGCATACAGAAACAGCACAGAATTGTGCATAGCACACACATTGGCTGCGTTCATGCAATGCTCACAACATATGACCGTCTGTTTGGTTGAACAGTTGGTTTGCCAAAAGTATTTCTCCAATCTGGAGTCCACAAAAGGAACCCAACTCTTGTCTAAGTTATAAGTAACCATGTAAGGAATCTGTCTAAAAAAGGACAGTCAAGCTAACGTTAATAAACACCTGGGTTGTCATGATTAGCCTGCTATATATACAGAGGTTGGACAATGAAACTGAAACACTGGCTAATTTAGTGTTGGAGGGTTCATGGCTAAATTTGAGCAGCCTTTATTAAAATATTGCAATGCACACAACATTATGGGAGACATATCCGAGTTCAAAAGAGGACAAATTGTTGGTGCGTCTCGCTGGCGCATCTGTGACCAAGACAGCAAGTGTTTGTGATGTATCAAGAGCCACGATATCCAGGGTAATGTCAGAATATCACCAAGAAGGATGAACCACATCCAACAGGAGTAACAGTGGACGCAACAGGAAGCTGTATGAATGGGATGTCAACTCTCCTGTTTCCACCAAAACTGTTCACTGGGAGCTCCACAGGGTCAATGTACATGGCCGGGCTGCTATAGCCAAAGCTTTGGTCACTCATGCCAATGTTAAACGTCAGTTTCAATGGTGCCAGCAAAGAAAATCTTGGTCTGTGGACAATGTGAAACATGTATTTGTTCTCTGATGAGTCTTTCCCACATCCGGGAGAGCTACAGTGTGGAAACGCCCCAAAGAAGTGTACCACCCAGACTGTTGCATGTCCAGAGTGAAGCATGGGGGCGGATGGTTTGGGCTGCAATATCATGCCATTCCCTAGGCCCAATACTTGTGCTAGATAGGCGTATCACTTCCAAGGACTACCGAACCATTCTGTAGGACCATGTGCACCCAATGGTTCAAACATTGTATCCTGAAGGCGGTGCCGTGTATCAGGATGATAATGCACCAATACACAAAGTAAGACTGGTGATAGAGTGGTTTGATGAACATGAAAATGAAGCTGAACATCTCACATGGCCTGCACCAGATATAAATATTATTGAGCCACTTTGTGGTGTTCTGGAAGAGTGAGTCAGGAAACATTTTCCTCCACTAGCATCACATAGTGACCTAGCCACTATTCTGCAAGAAGAATGGCTCAGAATACCTCTGGCCACTGTGCAGGACTTGTATCTGTCATTCTCAAGACAAACTGACGCTGTATTGGCTGCAAAAGGAGGCCCTATATCATACTAATGAATTATTATGGTCTAAAACCAGGCGTTTCAGTTTCATTGTCCAACCCCTCAGATTGGAGAAATACTTTTCGTAGCTGCTAGTCAATATCGACTTCTTGTAAAACTAAATATTAAATAGTTAATAGGTAAAGGTAAATATTGAAAAATATTTTCCAAGTTTCAAAAGCAGTATTTCCCAATTTATAGCACGGGCATGACAGGCCACCGTGCCAACATCTGAGATTCCCATCCCATCCAATGTACACCAATGTAGGGAAATGATCATTTATCTCCCCCCACCCCCCCTCGTGTCTCCACCCTGCTTCAATCTGATTAAATTCTGAAAACTGTGTTAGAAAAACTAACAAACCTGGGAATTAAAATGCAATTTTTTTTTGGCGAACAGTAAACTGAACGCATCAGTTTGCAACTAAACAATGTGATTGTCATTAACATGCAGCGCACATGTGGACACATTTGCAAACTGATAGCAGCTCCCTGACGCCTGCAAATCATATGAAATATTCTAATCCTGACTATGACAGCAAAATTAACGGCAGTTTTGTTCGCTGCAGATTTCTATTTGCCCATGGTGGGATTAATGGGTGTAAAAGACAGGTTAATGGGAATTTAACAGTGTCATTTGTTTATGAGCATTTGATAGTTAACATTATTTGATGTAGCTGGTAAGCTGCTAGTCTGAACTGAGGGTCTGCGTGATGACATCAGACTTCTTGTTAACCTGAGTAGTGTTAATAGAGTATAAAAGACAACCAAATGACACTGTTTCCCACACATATGATACAAAGAAAAAAAGAAACCTGCTTATGTGCGTCAAAAGAGGAGGCTTCAGACATCACACTGTGCATTTGGGTTTTCTGATATGTCAAACAGAGAATGTTATCGTTACTTTTAAAATGTATACATTTTTACTTCTACCAGAATATGGGAATGCTTTAACAAAAATGCAACTCACCAAATGAGCATAATATTATTATTAATCCTACTACTATTTTGTCACAAAAACAACCTAAAACTATAAAAATGAGTGATTTTATAAATCTGTGTTTCTTTTGCTAATTCCATAAAAAATTCAGTTCATCATACTGCATCGGCTGTGCTGAAAAAAAAAAAGGATATGTCGAAGCATAACTCTATATCGCACAATCATGACCCCATATATATTTATTAAAATTAGGGGAGCTCCGATTGATCGGTCGCCGATCATAATCGCCCGATAATCGCTTTAGGAAGTTTGATCGGCAGTCTCTATAATGGTCGATAAGGAAAAGCTGATCAAATGACGCAAAACTCGCGAGACAATTTTTTTGCACACTGCTAAAACGGCTTCACCAGTCTGACAATTCTACATGTTGTATGAAAAAGACCATACATTAGCAACCTGCAACCTGTGTAACAAGACAATTCCACGAGGCGGGAAGCAGCCAAAGCATTTTAACACCACGAACCTCATCAGACATTTGAAGGTTAGTCACGTAAAGGAACATGAGCAGTTTTCAAAGTTGGCTCGCGCTAAGAGAGCGGGAGAGTTCAGCATCTCACACTCCACCACTCGCTCAGCTGTCAGAAATACCCCTATCTCACCCATGCGGTATCGCGCGGTGGCCGTAAGTACGGTTCATTATGATTCACCGTGAGTTTTGGCGCTGTGATTATGTTTCCATTTTTCTGTGCGAAAAAGTAAACATGTTTAATTTTTTTGCTGGTCCTTGCAGATGCTTGCGGACCTTGCAGAACTTCCGGCGACTCACGTCCCACCTGTCTGTTATTTAATTAAATTTTATACAATCTACAGGAAAGTTGTATTTATCAAGCTCTAAGCTGTTCCCAATTACTAACCAAGCACAGGCTGCTATGTTTTAAGTTGACGTGTTGCTTGCCAATAAATACAGTTATCAATTCATGATATTCCTCTTCTTATAATTTCAATACTTAAATTACATTGTTGTTGGATATAGTTTAATAAATAATGTTACATGATAAGGCTTCAAGTAGACCCTGTAATCGGTATTGGTATCAGCCGATACAGCTTCTAGGATCTGAGATCGGCCCCAAAAATCCTGATCGGAGCACCACTAATTAAAATACAGTAATGCAAAAAATGGATAAAACGTTCTTGTTTTTAAGGGCTACATGCTCTAACAAACAATGGCATCTATATCCACAGAGAGTTTAATTTCATTTTAGTTTACTACTCTTCACATATTGGTAGATGGAGGGAAGGATTTGTAGGTTGGGATCGCTGAAATGTGAAATTAATAAAAAATATCAAACAAACAAAAATATTCTATTTTTATTGTATGCAGTAGACCACTTTTGTGCTGGGAAAGCGGTAATGCCGTGCCGCTCCATCGCAAGTACATTTCACCCCTGAGTTGATTGATGCTAATAATAACAAATATAACCCTAACCCTAGGCTCAGCAACGTTATGTGGCAATAAAATGAAGTCAGCTGATGACCTGAATGTACTGAATCACCATCTTTGTCAATTAATGGATTTTTTTTCTTCCCTGATGGCAGGGCCATATTCCAAGATGATGAGGGTCTTCCATGGGCTCAAATAGTGAAAGAGTGGCACAGGGAGAATAAGACACATGGATCGGCCACCACAGAGTCCAGACCTTAACCCCACTGAGAATCTTTGGGATGTGCTGGAGAAGGCTTTACGCTTACCAGAGAAACATTTATGCAACTCTGGATGGGAATAATGTAAATGTTGTGACAGTGCATAATCTTATCGAAACTATGCCACGGCGGTCCAATGAAATATTAGAATATGCGTGCAGACATACACACCTGTAGAGTGATATTAAGCTGAAACGTTAAAGAACTCGACATTGTGTTATAATGAAGTGTCCTGCCATCCTAATCGGTTCCTCTCAGCTCAACCGCGTCTGACGAAAGGTGTAACAGGTTTGGGCTGGTAGTTTTTGTAACTAGTCGTGTTGAATGATCTTAACTAGCTGCACTCCTGCTGCTTGATGAAGATAGCAGAGGTTACACAGAGAGGCGCAGCTTGATAAAAACGCCTCTCTTAAAGACTAAAAGGCAAATTTCCGTCCAGTGTGTGACAAAGACAGAATCAGGACTTTAGCCCAAACTCACAGACAGCTCGATTTGCCTTTAACATTCCCAAAGAGTGCCGAGAGTAACTCTGCTTACCCAAGTAAAGTACAGCTCGACCTGGTCCCTAAGCCGCTCATATAACCGCTATGAAGCACCTGATCTACACGAGGTGGTTTATCGAACAGTAGACAGGAAAGTCTAACCAGGAGCCACACCGCCGCTGTAGCCTGAATGCTGGCGCCGAGAGCTCGGTAAAGCCTCCAAGCTCGGGAGCCTATATTCCAGCTTTCGCGGTTGATAGCTTGTTAGCGTAGCCTAACTTCTTATGTTACAGTGATCTTTTTTTATAGGGAATAAGTACGGAATAGTGCTGATCTAAAAGCCTTTCTACGAGCTGAATTTTTATCAGATACAATTTTGGTTAAACGCTAAATAAATGTTTTAAATGGGATGCATACATTACCTTTGGGGTCTTTGAGTCTGACAATATGGCGGCTCGGGCACACAGGCAAGCACGCCGAGCTGGAGAACAGAGGGGAGAAGGTCATCCGAGCCTGCTGGGGGCGCTAACATAGATTCAGCATTTTAAAATGAGTGGGGCTAAAATCAGTTACTGTACAGTTACAGAACTTAGAACTTAGAGTTTCGTGTAAACCTTGAGGATAAAAAAAATTAATAAAAATCTTCCTGTAAAAACCTGAAAACAGGCTCTGTCATAGGAACCGGACTGGACTCACTGTAGGTGGTGGTCAAACAAAGGATACACACACAAAGTACAAACCATATTGAACAATGACTTACACACCATTTGTTTTCTTAACTTGAATGCAGGGTCAACCTCTTTGTTACTGGTGAGGAGTAAATCTGCCACTGCTGGACAACAGTATATACTGTATATATAAACACATGTATGCAACAGTATATATATACTGTACAAACACAGTATATGAAACATCTGGCCTTTCCTCAACATATTACCTACTATTGTATACAAATGAATAAACTAGCATACAGTATCTTTGACGGTTAAAGAGTTTGTAGAAATAGTCAAAAGATTAAAGCTAAAAATGATCTTTAACGTAATCTGTGATATTATTATTTCAGATTGGAGCCCACGTACATGTCTGTCTTTCTGCACCGAGAACTCTCTGTCCAACTTACAAATACTACAGTAACTATACACAGAAATCACATTCTGTAAGGTCGAGTATCTGACGCCTTGTTTACACTAAGTTGTACTTCTTTGGTGCTCAGACAAATACACTCGCTGTTCGATAATCGGAGAGAGAATCACAGATGAGAAATGGAAAAAGTCGATCAGATAAAGATGAAGTTTTGTCTTAAAATGACTCCAGCGTGTTAAAATTCACTTCTACCACTTCAGCGCTGTTATTTCAGCCAAAGTGAAAATATGAACTAATCCCAGTAAAAATATTCACTTTATCTTCTCTAATTAATATCTATTGGTGCAGGTGTTTGTTTACATTGAGACAGCAGCGCATTAGTAGATTATTTTAAGTAAGGTAGATTAACACATTGAACTGAAACTGTTCATAACATTGCTTTTATTCAACATTTAGTTTTCACTTATGGTGCAGGTTAAATTTCAGGCAGAGATCTAAGGACTGCAGAAGATTCAGTAAATTCTGTCCGGACAGTTTTGCATAACCTCACTTCTGCTCAACATTTTGATTTTAGCGCTTAACACTGGGCTTTTAGATAGGCACTAGGACTGCTGTGAATATGTTTGTTCAGAACAGATGAGACAAACTGGTTTTCCTGGTATTTTCCCCAGGAAGAATAAACATACCTTGATCGGTCCATTTATCTTTGAAGGTTCAGTATTTGTAGTGTACATTCCTATTTTTTGGAGTAAGCCATGCTGTGTCATGCATTTGTTCATGTTTTGTGAGGATTTTGGTGCCTTGTAGGTGCATTATGGTGCCTTCTGTGTCTTCAGCATACTCGGTATACACCAGTGAAATCATGTTAATTGGCTCTGTTGATTGACGCATATAGTCATGCCCACCTCGAGGGAAGGGAAAAAGTGTTCAAAAAAGCACTGGATGCAGTGATGTATTCCGGAACTTAAGTGCTCATAATTTCCATTCTACTCAACATTTTAATTTTATTTATGGTTCAGGTTTAACTTCCGAAAAATTCAAAACAACTGAAATAAAAATTTTGTCCAGACAGTTTTTTTCATCAAAGTTTTTTATTTATTTTCAAACTATACAAAGAAAACACAAGAAAACACAACAAAAGAGAACACACAACCAACCCCCCATCCCCCGACAAACACAAGGATGCCATAACAATCAGATGTCCATAAAAAATAAAAATAAAATAAACAACATACATAAGTAATCCTCCCCACACCCTTCCTTTACAGTACAATATTATCTGCGCCGTTCATGCCCACAGCAAAAGTTAAGAAAGGTTGCCAAATATTATAAAATATGTCAGTAGACCCTATAACTGTATATCTAATTTTCTCCAGCTTAAGATAGTATATCACTTTCCTTATACAGCGGCTAAATGTTGGTGGATCAGGGTCTTTCCATTTAGTCAATATTAGTCTCCTAGCCAAAAAGGAACAGAAGGCCAATATTTTAATTTTCCTTTGGTTAAAACTAGTGTTTTCTTTAAGGAAAAACGATAGTCTGACCTGGTTCCCGATTTTAACTGAATGTATAACAACTGGATTAGAGGTCAAACTAGAGATTGGTTGAACAAATGGTATTTTGGAACACAATAATGCTATTAGAGAAGTGGGCCTAACTGAAGCCTCCTCCAGAATTGTCCAAACAGGGGGATTAATGTCATTATTTTGTTAAGAATAATGGAAGGCACTGAAATATTTACCAAAACTTGGGCAATACACTCATTTTTATTGTATTAATTATTCCACCGAATGAAAGATGGAGGTGGTCTCAACGCTCAAGATCTTGTTTTAAATGAGATAAAAGAGGTGGATAATTGGCTCCGTACAAGTCTTCATGATCATGTGTAACCCAAGTCCCAAGGTATTTAAATTTTTTAGGGCTAATTTTAAAGGGAACTGCCCGACGACAGACTGACCCCATCACCAACAGGCATTAATTCACTTTTGTAATGGTTTGTGACAAGTATAATAACATGTCATCCACATAACGTGAAACCTTATGTTCTAATCCTGCCCGCTGAACACTCTTGATATCAACTCTCTGTCTCAGATTTAAAGCAAGTGGTTCCATTGCGACTACTTATAGAAGTGGAGACAGAGGGCATCCCTGCCTCGTGCTGCGTTGAAGCTCAAAATAATCAGATATGCTGTTTATGAACTATGCACAGCAGCTACTGGAGACGTATATAAAAGTTTTATCCATGATATAAGCTTATGACCAAATCCAAATCTCTCTAGTGTATTGAAAAGTCGTCTAATTAAAAAAAAAAGAATAATAATTCTTAATAAACCCTGTTTGGTCAGGTGATATGATGGAGGGCAACACCCCCTCTAAACGTCGCGCAAGGACTTTAGCAAGCACTTTGGCATCAGTATTAAGAAGGGAGACTGCACGCTATGAGATACACTCGAGAGGGTTCTTGTCTTTTTTAAGGATTAATGAAATAACTGCCTGACGCATGGTTGGTGGTAGGGATTTTAATGAAAGTGACTCTTCATAAACCGATAACAATTAAAGGGAAAGCTGCTCTGAACATTTTTTAAAGAAAACTGTTGGGAAACCATCCGGTCCCCGTGATTTGCCACTCTGCATAGATCTAATTGCTGATGTTATTTCCTCGACCGTGAGATTCTCTTCTAGTTCAGCAACTGTCACTGGATCTATAGAAGGGATATGTATATTATCGAAAAGACCTCTAAGGCAAGAGGATCGACACATGAAAGTGTATAGTGACTGGTAATAATTTTGGAAACATGAATTAATTTTAAGGCCATCAGTATTTTTTAAGCCTTGCTCATCATTAATTACAGGAATGGACTGATTGGCAGTCCTTTGTCTTAGCTGATGAGCAAGTGTTTGCCCCGTCTTGTCCCCAAGCTCATAGGACATGTCTTGATTTAGAAATAAGATATTCAGTCTGCTTTGTTGACAGGAGATCAAACTAAGTCTGCAATAATCTACTTTTTCATTGTGTCTGCTGAGGGTAGATAACTATATAGTCTGTCTAATTCCAGTAGCTCATCAGCCAGCTCTCTAAGGGGTGTAGTGTCATTTTTATTTTTCCTTGCGCAATATGAAATTATCTGGCCTCGTAAATATGCCTTAAGTGACGCCCATATAGTTGAAGAGGCCACCCCTGGTGTTTGGTTGATCTCAAGGAATAATGTAATCTCAGAGGAAATTAATTCGGTAAACGCTTCCTCTGATAGAAGCAGAGAGCTGAACCTCCAGGGTCGGTAACTGCATTGTGTATTGGGGATACGCATTTTCATAATTAGGGAACCATGATCATATATAACTATAGCTCTGTAATAACACCTGGTAATGAAAAGAAGAAGTCTCTTGTCCAGAAAAAAATTACTTATACGGTAAAAAGTCTTATGAACGGAGGAAAAGAATGAATATTCTCTGGAAGTAGGATTACGAAACCGCCAAACGTCAGCAATACCATAAGATTTCAGAAAAAGTTTAATTGAACGTGTTGATTTAGAAAGGGGAGCTTTTTTGGACGAACTACAGTCTAAAACGGGCGAGAGTTAAGTGAGGGGAAGGGGCTAATTCCACACACACACACACACACACACACACACACACACACACACACACACACACACACACACACACACACACACACACACACACACACACACACACACGGCGCCTGCGTGCACTAACGGAAAGACTTATCTGTCGGGATTTATTTGTACTTTTTTTCAAAGGTAAAGTGCAGATTAATTAGTTTTATTTTCATTTTATAGATTGCATTAATTATTTTATGTATTTAATTTTTGGGGCTGTGGAACAAATAATTTGAGTTTTCATTATTTTTATGGGAAAATGATGATTTGGTTTATGAGTGTTTTGGAACATGAGCCCACTTCCAGAACGAATTATGCTCATAATTCAAGGTTCCACTGTATATGAAATCTATAAAATCAACATGACAACAAGTGAAAATTAACATGGACATCTGACAGAATAGGTCTGGTAGAAAAGAAAAAAAAAACAGGTAAACCCCCTTCCCCCTCTGACAAAAAAGCATAAGACATAAATGGGATCTGTAATTATATATTATTTGTTTGTTTATATATCTTCTCCTCTTTCTTTTTGTAAATCGTAATCTGATTTGTTATGATTGGTGTCGTGGAAATTAATTGACGACTCAGGCTTTGATTTCAGAAGGTTACAACTTTATTAAGTCGCGAGGTCTGCAGAACACACCACGACTCCCGACGGCTTCTTGCGTAAATACTGGTCCTAAACAAAGGCGGCCAGTTTTCACGCGCTGACATTACATTCAACATCTGGGTTTCATTCAATTTCCCAGTTCTAGGTGCCTCAATGTATAGATCGGATTTCTTACACAGGCACATTCCAAGAGGCCTATATGCTCGGCTTCTCACGCAAGCCTCCCATTATTTCAAGCTAGGGTATCTTTTATTTCTTAAAAGTAGGCTATGTCACATAAAATCTGATAAAAATTTCTTCTACATCTCCCCCCTCTGGTACTTATAAGTTCCACAATAATCTAGAGTGCAAATTCATGTGTTAGTCTTCCTTACACTAACTGGTGATTAAATTAAATCACTCGACTTCTAACAAGGACCAACCTATGTATTTGAACTCTAGTGGAGAATCGGCCAAACCTCTCCTTCCGCACTTGACTAGAAAGGAGTAAAAGACTCGACCTCCATGACCTTGTACTTTTCATAATACGATAACAATAACACAATATGAATATGTAATTAACATGGTGATTTTCTAGGTTTACACTAACCGGGCGAATCATACAATCTAATATGGAACATGCATAACACATTACAATAGTAAATGTGGGTATAATTTTTAAACAGCCTTGTTGTAATGTAAGAATCTTCAACTCAGATACTTTACGCATCGTAGAGAGTCAGTTGGAGCCCACAAGAGAGGTTACTAGCACTTCATTATGGGTCTTCCCTCCTTTGCTATGGAAGATGTGCATCCGAAGACTTGTCCCTGTCTGTTGTTGCTAAGGAATGCTGTTAGTTTTAGAAAGCCTTTGGTTAAATATAAATATACACAGCATAAATTTCATTAGACACGATAAAGTCACCCATCAGCTGCTCCAATTAAATTTCTATACCTGTAATAAAAGGGAACTTTGTTTAGTGGCATTACACATTGGCATAATTTGTTTACGGCTTGTTCCTTCCAGTGCACTTTTCCTGTTGAGGAAATTAGGATTAATTGTTGCCACTGCTGTTTTATCTGTGAAAGTAATATAGTTTTGATTAAACAGAAATACATTATACATTATACAACATGAATCGTAGTCACATACAATATGTACAAAAGTTTGTCATGTCAGTTGTGTCAGGGGGAAACTGGTCAAAGTCAGTCAGTCGGTCGCGTCTGTATCCTAAATGGGATGCTGCTCTCAAGCAGATTCTCATACTTAGTTTGGGGCAGCGAAGTGTTCAACGCTGTGCAATTTGGTATCCAACTTGTGCCAATAGTTGGTTATTTCCCAATAAGGTTTTAATTTGTTCACTTTGCTACTATTGGATATTGGCCATTCTTTCTTCCTTCCGCTCTATCATTCAGCGGTTTCTCTCCTTTCTCTGTACTTATTTCTGGACATTTTCATGTAACGGTTCAAGTGATGCCACGTGGTTCGATCTTCCACCTGAACTGCTGTTGAAATAGCTGCCAGGACCACCTCCTGGATTTCTGTTACTTCCTTCTAACCGTTTGTAGATACATCTGGAACAACTGGGCATGGTGTGTC